>JANAKD010000139.1:0-33999 GCA_027627215.1 Lecanicillium saksenae | reverse complement strand
CTTCCTTGACGACGGCGCGGAGGTAGGGCAGGCTCTCCAGGTCGGCGNTGGGCACAACGTCGTTGACGTCGGGGATTGCGGCGAAGAGCTCGTCGCGTAGCCTTTTCAGCGTCTCCGGACGATGGCATAAATGAAAGACGGCCAGAGAGAGCGTCCACGATGTAGTCAGGGTTCCGCCTTGCACGAGGATCTGCCCGTCTTGGGCCAGGCGCGCGGCTTGTTTCTCAGCATCGGGCAGCAGTTCGGAGGAAAGCAGTTCGTGGAAGATTGTCGGGTGACTGACGTCGAGCTCCCAATGTTTAGTTCCTTGTGTGGCCTTGATGTCGCTAATTTGGTTGAGAATGTCGTTTTTGAGCTTCAAGAAGCCTCCCCAACCTTGAACAGTTAGTAGATGCACACTGGTTACAAGGGAAAGGGCATACCAGGGATCCAGCGACCAGAGATTGATTCCGGCAAGGAATTGACAAGTGTAAGAGCCCAATTCATGTGCTTGATGATTGGTCCCATGTGCGTGCCTTGGAGCAGGCTGTCCGTGGTGTATGCACCAAAGTCGGGCTCTTCGACTGTAGCAAGTTAGACATGTTACCAAGAGGCGAGCGCTAGACGTACTCAGGTGGTCGTTACGGGCAAAAGAATATTCGTTTATGACGTCTGTCAAAGTTAGTAAACCATATTTTGCATCAGCTAGGTTGTGCGTACCGTTTGTATAGGCAGAGAATGGATACATTATGTCAATCGGCTCGGTCGGTCGATCTCGTCCTTCACGTCGCAGGCGGCCGAGTAACTGATCTACTCTTTCTTCGATTACGGGTTGAAGATCTCGCACACTCTTTGTCGAAAAGAACTGGTTTAAGGGTGTACGGCGGAGGCGATGGTGGTCGTGATCCAAGGTGGCCAGGCCGCTGTCTAGCATCGGGTTAGCATGCGCGCAACGAGAGTCTTCTCATGCTTACGAGGAGCTCCAAACTAGTCAAACTTAGCGTTGTCTTTTGTTTTCTCCGAATTTCTACCCACTTGCTTTGCCCAGAACAACCACTTGTGGCGCCGTCGGTTGGGTCCAGTGTAGAGTTCAGAATGGAAGTCATGGTCACTAACATGGACTTCCCATGGACTGATCCTCACAACTGACCCGTACTGCTTGTGCAACTCCACAATCTTAAACGTATACTGCCCTCCAAGAATAATATCGTAGTAGAATTCGTAGTACTGTGTCAGCGCGGCAAGCCTGGGTCCGGGCAGGTGAGCGATGGGACTGAACCACAACCTGTAGACACCCAGGCATACTGCGTACACGGCCCAGAAGGCAATAGCAATGTATGCAATAGCGCTCCAGTTGAGGCTGACGGACACGGTTGGGGGTATCATAGCGATAGCTGCTTCTCTCCCTTCACGCCTCTCTTGGTGCCGCGACGGTGATGCGGTGGAGGGAACCATTATCCTTATATAAACGCGAGATGGAAAGGGAGATGGAGTGCGCCATGCAAACAGACGTGACCACTTGCAGCTGGCGTTTGTCGGCTTTCATTTGCCCTTCCGCCACCTGCCACCTGCACCGCACCTTTCGTCGTATCCTTGCCCTTAACACGCGAGACCCTGCATGCACCATCATCACCTATTGATATTCTGTCATCCCTTGTCGAGCTGCGGATTCATTAGCCGTCAACCTATCGGATCGTCGCAATTGACCGGCATGGCGAAAACGGTTTGCTCAAAGTGGGCATCCTGCGGGCTGCTGGAGACGGGGCTGAGCGAGACCGTTGCGGGCGGCACATCTTGCCTTGCCTGGTTCGATTCTGTCACAAATCGCATATGCGGGTTCACCACACCCATGTTCCGCGAGTCCATATCTTGCTATTGTACTCCAAAACAGGCGCCTTTTCGGGGCCGTCGTCTTGACCAATGCACGGTTGGTTTGTGTCATTTCGGCGTCTTTCGGCATGTTCCAGCATGAACGACCAGCGCGCGCGACGCCCAACCAATAAAACCCCCGTCATTCCAGCTTGAGCAAACATTGTCAATGCTATTCAGCAGGTACCTCGACACCAATCCCTTTTGTCGCAGCCGAATCTGCAATGCCGAGCCACCGCAGCTGCAACCCTCCACCCCACGAACGCGCCCTGGCGCGTCACACTGCAGCCGTCCTGTGTAACCGCCATGCCTTGCGACAAATAACGTAAATGCCGACATTCTGCGTGGCGCGGAAGGCGTCGTTTTCGAGGGATTTTGTCCTGTTTCGGGCACTTGACTGCTCCTTTCGCTCAGCTACAAGTTCGAGCGGCCTGTTTTGAGTCATCTGATGGTGATTTTATTGGACGTAACTCAGCCTCCTCATGAGCACGCAATCCTTCGCATCACCTCTTCAAATTTCCAGCGGCTATCTCGCCCAGAAGCGTATCCAAGATTGAGTATTAATAGACGAGAATGGAGACAGAAGCCTGATGCGCGTCATTCGCAATATACAGGCCCCGCTGGTGGACGACTGTCGCCTGGGTACAACCATGAACGACAATAGCGAATCATAAATATATTGACAAGCTAAGCGATCAAGATGCGCCTAAAGAGGAAACGACAGTGTCGTATTTGGTGCCCAAACGGTCCTCTGCCCATCAGGCGTAAATACATGTGCTGGCGATGGCCCCGCATTCAACGCACGCCCAGAAGGATCAAACTGGAGGCCACAAGTCTCTGGCATGCCAATCACCGTCACATTATGTTCTTGGCTCCAGCGATGGCAGTGGCCTTCGAAGTTGTCGGCACCCACCCCAAAGTGAGGGTACGAAACACAGCCACCCAAAACATTCAACCCTTCCTTTCCCCTCAGATCGGCAATGATATTGTCATCCTGGCCGCCGACGCTGCTGTCCGTAATAGCGACGCTGGTGCCGAGAATCAGAGCGCCGGCGCTCCCTCCGTAAATGCGGCCACCGTTATCGAGGAAGTTTCGCAGAGCAGGAAGCAGACCATTTCTCTGCAGGTGGTCCAACAGTCGGAAGGTATTTCCACCAGGAATCACGACAATGTCGGCGTCATGCAATCCAAAATCTGGTCCTTGCAGACCAAGTGAAATCGATGCAAAGTCACCGAATCGGGCGAGTGATTTCGTGACCCATTCCTGTGTCCCTTGCCAGCGGGTTGAGGGCATGGCAAATGGCCAAATCACAACTCGCTGACCGGCCTTAAAAGCCAAGTCCCAAATATTCGCCTCGTCCACCTCGGAGCCCCCGCCTCCCAAGTATATCATATTGGGTATAGTCCTTGGTACGACAATTACTTCTTTAAGCTGTTCTGTCTCAGTCTGCGAGACCAAATGCGACCCTGCTCAGATGTGTGAGAATGTCTTGTAGGAATGACAGTTTTTCTTGCCGTGCCCCCCGCACACGGGCGGACTTTCAGCTCCTCATAATGTGAGTCACGGCTTTTGTCATCATGGTGCCCATTCTCCGTCGGCATCAAATGTTAAGAAACTGACTGAAAATGGCAAACCATGTAAGTATACCAAAAATTACTCGCTCAAACCAGCCCTATCGAGTCCTGGTAGGCCCCCTCACCGGTCACCCACAGTATGCGAGATGCGCCGTCACCACACCTATGCTGGCTAAATGCCGGCGTGCCACCCCGCTCTCCGCACAGGTTTGTATTCAATTGCCTCATCGAACCCTCCTGCATGTGAGCTGCTGCAGACCAGTGGCCACGTCAGATCTCAATGCACGACTGCTACACAGGCGGGGTGGGAAAACCTGCGGTGCGTCAGCCCGCATGCCGTGTCGCACGACTGAGAGACATCGAAGACTGCCAAGTCGTAGCACATTGGAATCAAGTACAACCCAAGTCAAAAGAAGCAAGTCGACCCTTTTCTCCAAAAAGTTGCGGAAGTACCGCAAGATGGTCAGATCTCTGCCGCTTTTATGTATAGACGTCGCTGATGTAGGGCAGCACTCCGAGCCAAGGGTAGCTCATGATTTAACCGATGCTGGTCACCTGTCTTCGTTTCATACCAGTAGACAGCGGCCGTGTTTCATATGTATTTAAGCTGCGAGCGGTCGTTCCCAGAGCAGCGAACCAGGTTAGCTGGATAGCTGGGTCTTAACGTTATTGATGTGCATACCAAGCGGCGCATCCATGCCTCCGCATGCCAGCCCGCCCTTACGGCCGCCCGCCTGCGAAGTCAGATGCCCGCCAACATGCAAGCTCGGGGATTTCATATTAATAGAAAGTGCGCTAACAGCACCAACCTCTACGATTGCACACTCAGACATATCAAATCGACGCTTGCTTGCTCGAGCGGGTGGGGCGTGCGGCAAGACAGGACGAGGTGGCATAAAAATCTCAAGTCTATTATGATGTGTTGTTCTGTATAATTTTTGCCATACACAAGGCTGCGGCAACGGATGCGCTATTTACCTTGGCTTATTGAATGTCAAACTCGGCCAGAATCGGTTCTCGTCAAGGTTTCGACCTCTTCTCCACGGGCTTCCCCGCATAGCCCGACGTGTGGTTGCCCACTTCCTGCGGGAGCGACTACTAGCTGCATAACGTTGCATGAAGCTCGGCCATTTGGGGTTGCCTATTCTGTCTTTCCGCTTGCGCATGTGGACAGCACAGGACGATGCTCCATTGCTCCCCAAGGTGCCCTTGGGCGCCAAATAACACCCTTAAAGGCGCACCCAAGCCGAGCCCTGGTCTGTTTTGCCCTTTCCGCGAGTCCCCGAGCATCGAGGTCCCGGGATGTCTCTCTTCACATGAAACCGTTCTTTTCCCCAACCCGATCCCACCCTTTTTGAAGTACCATTCCGCGAGGAATGGATTTTAACGTGGCGGTGACGCCGTCTATATGGTATTCTTCATGGGTTCCAAATTTCTTTGCTTTGGTTCGCCCATGGTCTTCGTCGCAATCTATGCCCTGACCCGAAAGAGAAAACGGCTCCCAGGTACTGGTGACCTGCCCAGTGTATGGGAGTGGCGCAGAAGGATGTGCCGACGATATTTTCGACCGTTCCGAGAAATTATTATCCGTAAGAAAAAAAAAAGAAGCAAAACGATTCCGCCGTCTATCATTGGTTCGACAAGTAGGAAATGAAGGGGTTGACTGGTACAGTATCTGGGCAGGACAGTTAGTCGAAATCATTCCGAGCGCGAATTATGCTGACGTAGAGGAACGCACTAAGAGTGGTGTAGTAAGAGTAGGTGATTATGGTACTGCGTTCACGCTCGCGCGGCGCATGTTCATTTCGGCTTGGCGGGCTGAGGATTGCTGGGCTTATTTATGCCAGTCGTATCGTAAGGGCCGCGTGCCATTGTGAAGTTTGCGCTGTGTGTCGCGGAGGATGTTGGTCCAGCGGCGGCGGTCGCTTTCTTCTTCGTTGTCGAATACGACTGAGCCGAGAGGTGGTAGGCTCGGCAGTGAGATATATGTAGTAAGACGTATGGTGGTATGCAACGGAGCAGCGAGCTAAGGAGCGACTGTCAGATGCGCAACTCTCGGATTAAAGGAAAGTAGATGAACGTCGCGAGCCTTGCAGAATGAATGCAGAATGAATAGAAAAAAAAGGGAAGCAAAGGGGTGGGACATTAGAGACAGGAAGAGGGACAGGAGAAATTTTAAATCAAATCCATGGAACACCTGGAACAAGAGAGGAAAAAACAACCCCCCGGCTTGGAGGCTCGCGTGGCTTTCCGGTTCCCATTCCCAGCATTGCTCAGACCACCTCTAACTTACCAGGAAGCATTTAATGGACGGTACTGATGTTGCGGTCAAAGAGCTAAGCGGTGAATTTCTGGGTCTTGGTACGAGCGACCCCTGGAAGACCAAAGAGCGTGAAGTGAGCCTGAGACCCTCGTTATAAATTTTTCTTTTGGTTTGGGGGGGGGATTATATTTTTATTATTTATTTCTGGCCCCGGCCAGGTTCTCTCTTCCTTACATGGGTTCCAGATCGACAGGGGGGTGTGTGCTTCTGCGTGTGGTGGTCTGGTGGACAAGGTTGGGCTGGGATGCCTGGTCTTTGGGAATGAATTTTAGGCCCATTGGGGAGGCACAACGGACGGGGGTGCGGCCGGCGGCGCGAAAGGAGGAAAGGGGAGAAAGAGGCGGCTGGCTAGGCCACCCAGCAAACTGACAAGAGACCAGCAAACTAGAACAGCCGTAGCAAAGAAAGAACAAGGTGGTGTGTCTTCTTACTCTTTGCTTGCTTTATTAGTGACGAGGAAAGTGGAAACATTGGCCATTTTCGCCATGGCCCGGCAGGACGGAAAAGCCTCCCGCCGCCGCCAACCCGCGCCGGGCAACCAGCAAGTTCTCGGGGGTGTGTGTATTGTGAAAAAGGTACCTGTAGAGCTGGGAGCGAGCAGGGATTTGTTTTTGGTTTCCTTTTTGTTTGCCCCCTCCCAGGTTCTTTCTTGTTCCGTATTTCCCTTCTTGGTGTGTGTGTGTGTGTGATGCCTGCGTGCATATGTGGTGTGATGGCCGAAATAGGGATAGATGCGAGGCGTAGAAACGTCACCGAGTAGCAATTTGCGGCAAGAGAGGGAGGCGTACATGGTCGACCGCATATCCCGTGCCCGCGTTGCCGGGAGCAGCAACGATTGGTTCACGGTTCACCCAGACGGCTGGGAAGTCGGATGGGCGACAGAGGAGCCCACACACCACACTAAAATCACCACTGCCGGGCAGCCGGTAAACTCGAAATGGGTAGGTTTATACGAAAACGGGGAAAAGGGAGGGAGCAGCCGTGTGCCCCAAAGCTTGTTTGTGCTTTGTTTCTTCTTCTTCTTCACGAGAAACGGGTCCTGTCATCTTGATAAGTCGACGGGAACACGCGCTGTCAAAACACAAAATAAACGGTGATGCCCGTGCAAACTTTTCAACGGTTTACACTGGATGCCAATCTAACATGAGTGGGTTGTGCGTTGGTTGTTGCTGAGACAGGAGGAGTCTCCTCTCTCTTTTCCCACCCAAGCACAAGCTTTGTTCTTTTTTCCAGTGGCAAAAAGTCTCAGGCATCTTTCTCTCTCCTGTGTCCTCGCTGGCACCAAAAAGTAAAGGCATGTGGAGTTGGTGGGTTGCGGGAAGAGGAGGAGCAAAAGTAAAATTGAGCCGTTGTCGCCTTGTTCCATCTCCCTACAATTGTCGGTGTTCCGTGGGTGGTTTCTGGAACAAACTTGGTTGATTACTTTGGCGCCAGGAGCCTGGAAGGCTACTTTTTGCGGTCACAGCAATCCATGTTGGTGGCAACATTGAATGGGGCACAATTTCTGGGGGAATAAACGCAGTTAATCCCAATACGGACTACTCTGGGTCAAGGGTCCTGTTCTTCTGAGGTTGCAACGCAGGCCCTGGCTCTCCTTCAGGGTGCGCTGGTTCGTTGACTCTTCTGCCTGCTTTTCCTTGCTAGCCCAGAGTAGGTCTAGAGAAGTTGTATAGAACTGGGATGGAACACCTTTCCCTACGCGCCGCGCAAGGTATTTCATCATGGGCTGCCACCACGCCCCTCACCCCCCTTTTAGCCACTCAGCCTAAAGACACAAGAGCCGTGAGCCTGACGGCGCGGCGCGTTTTAAGATTGTCCACTACTCGTGACTAGCGGGTGGCTAGCTCTACCACCCTATTCGACTGGTGCTGTTTACATTGATTGCTTTGAATTCCTTTTTCCGGCGTCTTGCAGATGCCCGTTGCCGCTCAAGACAATTTTTCGACATGTCAGGCGCCCGCGTGTTGGGCGTCACCGTTGGCCTTGAAGGCTTGTAAATTAAGGACCAGGGTAGCTATAAGAGAAGCAAAAAAGTTGGAAAAATTTTAAGCAATGAGGCGTCGGGCTGGGACATGCACGAGCATAGGGCGGAGCCGTTGTGAGCTTACAGGGGCGCAGATGCTTGTGAAGGCGAGCAAGGCGACGCAGGAGAGAGGGCCGACGTAATGATACAAAGCGGTCGCCGCCTATCCAGAGTGCTGGGAGGACCCAGCAGGGGTAATCCGCAGGTACAATGCCGGGGCAATTATATCCGTGACCACGGTAGCAGGAAAGGGGCCTCTGCGCGAAACTCTTCCCGATAATCAGTTGATGTGTCAGCTAGCATGAATCGCTCAGGTAGTGTATTGAAAGGAAAGGTAAAAGGAGTTATAGAAGCGAGGACGTTGTGAAAAATTACTGTTGCTGCGAACAGCATGTCTGGTACCGGCTGGATGGTACCAGCTTCTCGGCAGAAGTGGCCGACAGGAGGCAGGGGCCAGGATATGACTATGCTCGGCGGCGTTCTCAATAGAGCGCCGCCGAGTCATCCATACCAAGAGCAGGGCTTGAAAGCTCAGCCATGAAAAGTCACCTCTCTACAAGCCTTTTGTGAATGCCTCAGCCGAAGCGCGGTATATATTCGTCGGCAGATATCCGTATGTATCAATACCGAGAAGGCTGGGGTCGATCTGCCGCCTGTAGGTAAAGATGCTTCCATCTTCGTCCTATGTTACCACGGGACTCTGTTGAAGGAGGGCTCTCCCATGATGGCGCCGCCACATTAAGGACCGGTTGTGCATCGGCCGTGGCTGTACAGCGATTATCCCTGGAGACAGTTTTGTCCGCGAAAGATACGTTCTGCTAGACGTCAGCTCCGCCAAGCGTCTTACACCAGAGCATCAGTCTTACTATTTGCCATTACGTCTTGCTGGACGGCATTATCCTAAGCAAATCCGGACATCGTAACGTGTGCGGGAAAATACGATGTTACCATACGCGCCGTATTTACTTACGCTGAGCACTCTGCAGCCATGGCGGCGTCCAGAGGTACAGGTGAGGCTGAAGACAGTGTAGGACAGGCACCTTGATGCTGAGCAGTGACACCAGCATGCACTACCCGGAAGCTATACTTGAACACCGGTATCTATTCAGCACAGGACAGTTACCAACAAAAGCACTCGTTAATAACCGGCTGTTTTCAGTCGGACTCAGTCGTGTGAGGCACGCGACACCTGAACTGTGTGACAGGCCGCTACCACAACAGATGGTCTTGCTGTCATCGCTTAGCATTCGTTTCTACCAGTTTCCTTTGCGGGGAAACTCCAACTGTCCATCATGGAAACTCTATTCGAAACCAAGGACATTGTGCCCCAACATGATCGATGAGTGGGGTTTGCTCAATTAAATGATGTCAACCTCTTCGGCACGCTGAAAAAAGGGAGCCCTACTGTGTCTTATAGCACCCCCATCTGCAGTGGCGGCTTGTTGAATCCTCAGCATTGAGGCTTATCCAACCATTGCCGTCAAATCGAGAAAATTTCACGATTTTCAGCGATCAATTTTGAAGATGGATTCATGAATTATCTTTGTTGCGAGCCAAATTACGAAATACTGAAGGAAGACCCAACTGTGACGGAACTATGACGCCGTCGATACTGAGCAGCGCTTCATGCCCCCACCTGCGTGTATATAACAACAGAAGTCGACAGCCAACGTCTTCATTCGTAAATCAATTCGATTCAATTCACAATCACTAGATCTGAACTTCAAATTCAGTATAATAAGACCATTCAAATCACCCATTATGCCTCGTCCTGGAGATGGCTCATCACACAACGGTCCCTTTGAGGAAGCCGGTCACAACATTGTTCACGGTGTCGGTGACGTCAAGGTACGAAAAGATCATGATCTCCACGACCATCATCCAAATCGTGTAATTAATATCAAAATAGTCAGACAAGGTACCCCGCGCGGACAAGACTGCACCTCTGCCTGAAGGCTTAAATGAGCAAGGTGCCGGGCTGGAGGGCATGAACGCTAGTGGAGGCCAGAGCCAGGGAATCAAGATCGGCGACAATGTCGGCCAGGGTAGCGCGAGCAAGAGCTAGCTTATGCTGCCGGCAATAGTTTGGTTGTCTAGAATTTCATAGACAGAGATACCATGTACCGCTAAATGAATACGAAGCGTATTTGATTTCCCAACAAGATTTGAACCCGGCGTATTCGCAGAAGCCAGCTGAAATACCTATGCCTGGCTGCGTACTTTCGCTAAGCCCCATCCAGCGCCTCGATCACCAATACCGCTGTAAATCTAATTTCGGAGCGAAAATGGTGATTGCATGAAAAGGAATAACCGGCGCTCTTTCCTCAGCCAAGCCCAGGATGAGAAAACAAGCCTAGCAAGCGAGTGAGAAAAAAAGCCAGCCTACCAGCCGAACAAGCTCCTCCGGGCGGTCGCGCCAATGCATGCGTGTTTGCTTTTTCGCCGTCGTACCCTTGTCGCGTTCTTCCTTTCTTTCCAGTTTGCTGGGACAAACTTGCCCACCCGTCCCGTCCCGGACGCCCACCTTGCCAGCGATGCAAGGGGGCACACCTCGATGGCGATACGGTGAAGAGATCACCGAGTGCTGGTCGCCGCTACTGTAGCATCACGAAATGCAGGTGGCCGGAACCAGGGCGACGTGACCTCTGCGGTGTTGATGCACTCTTGCGTCTTGTCATTTTACAGGCACCCATGCCGTGGAAGAAAATTATCATCGGTTTGAAACATTGCACCCGGGGCGACAGAGCACAGACCGCCGCCCAATTCGCTTTCAGAAAGGAAAAAAAAAATAGTAGTTGACTAAACAAAGCTGTCGCAAATTTTCTATACGGGTGGGTAGCTGTCGCAACCCGCATGCGCGTCCCGGTATTCTGGTTATGGATCGAGAGTTACCGCCCTAGAGCGGGTTATTAAAGTCAAAATCAACCTCCTGACCGGGGTAGACATCCTCAAAGAAGATGTCCATGAACGATGAGGTGCCAAGCGCATCAAAAACTGAAATTGGATATTCAGGGACTCCCTGCAACATAGGTTGAGCTTGACTCGCCTCTTGCGCGCCGTAGGTTCTCGCGATTCCTTCCAAGATTGGATTATGTAGTGCAGAGTCTCCTTTTGACCATGCTCTTAATTGGGGAAATAATGCAGCCATCTGCTGTGCGTCTCCTCCTTGCGGCTCGTTTGCACTCATGGCGCGGCCAGCCTCTTGAGCTGCTGCTTGCTGTAAGATGGCCTCGCGGCGTTCACGCTGAAGACGCTCAATTTTATGGGCGACGGTCTTTGCTACACCAAATCGCGAGCGCAGCTGCTCTACAACCGAGCAGATGACGGCAAGGCTTTCCTTTCGCTGAGCCTCCAGCGCGGGCGTGTCTGGTTTGTAGTAGATAAGGGGAATCGCGGCTGTCAAGCACCAGAACGAGTGCATGGTAATGAGGAGGGAGACTTGGTCTCGGAAGAGTATTTCCTCGTACAGGTTCGCGATGCATGTGGCGGCGACCAGACAAGCTGCTGAGAGAGGCCACTGCTTAGAGAATGGACGGGACATGGCCTGTGACAGTATGACGGTCCCGAAATACTCGATGTGGATTTCCGAGACTGGAAACAGAAACGCGGTCCTGCGGCCGCTCTCATCATACAGACGCAGGTCTGGGTACAGCTCTGCCATCCAGTTCGACAGTGATTCAGAGATCCTCATTATATCTTCTGCAGTGAAGAGATGACGTGAAATTTTTGCGGCGAGCTCTCCCATAATGCTTGCCAAGCGTACATCCGCGATAAAGTTCCTTGCTGGTAAGTCGACCGGTTGGAAGTCGTCTTCCACCAGGGGCGTGACGTCGAAATCTTCCCGCTCCAATACTGGCAATCTGCCAAAAATGAGAGCTTGCAAGCAGTCGCTGGCCTGGAAAAGCGACATTAGTAAACCGGGAATGTGAAAGCTGTAAGCACTTACGTAGAGAAGCCACCACAGACGCCGCCTGCACGCGCGATCTGGCTTATTTGCGTATGTTGAGTTCCTATGCATGCCCATCTGAACACCAAGCCGTAATGCACTGCCAGTTGCATGCCACGGACCATCCAGGCTCACAATATGCGACGGTATTGGGCTCCAAACAGTCAAGAGACACAGGGTCTTCAGTACTGCCAACATATCGGGCTCAAAGTTGACGCATATCAGTAGCTTGACCTTTTCATATATTGCCTGTGCTCGGGGGAAGCTATCCGCGAGGTTTGGATGGCGCGTCATACTGCCGGCAAGGCAGACAGCCTGCTGAAGGAGGACGGATGCCCCTGGCGACTCTACGTCGGCCCGGTCGACAATCGGATAGCAATAGCTGAGGTTCGTGAAGAATGCGTCAAACAACGCCTGTTTCAGGGCCGGCTTGGGGAGCTTGTACGCATCCGTGGCTTCAAGGACTTTCATCCTCGTGTCAGAGGTGATGCCACTGGCAAAGTCCCTGGACGGGCACGCACGTGAGCTCATCCCGGTACGAACATCATTCTCGGCATCTTGCAAGACCGAGTGTTCTGCGATGTATGCTGTATGAGCATCATGCGCTCCGGACCTAACCGGTGTCGATTCAGACAGTGCATACAAAAAGCCGCGATGAGAGCTCGTAACAGGAGACGAGTCACTGGATTGTTGTTGCTGCGCACGTGTACGCCTCTCAGTGACACTCTTTCGCTTTCGAATACCTTCACGACGTCTAATGAACTGTCAGCGATGAATCCTTTTCACAGAAATGTGAGCAAGTTGACGAACATGCATGGCACACCATGCCTTCGGCAGTGCGCGCAGGTATCATCTCGGCTTTCCTGCAAGTTGCATTTGATCTGGTGGGCTCCGCGTCAATTCCGGCGCGATAAAAGCGCGTTATAGAGCATGGAACCTACTTTGCGTTCATGACATTGGACACATACGAGACGCGCCCGGCTCTTCAACGGTGTGCTCATGGTTTCGGTTCGCGGCAGCCAGTTGCATTTGCCGAATGCCGAGTGTTGGCAGTGGGTGAGTTGTCAAGCGGGGTTTGGTGATTCAAGCACTGCAACATCAGTCGCCCACTGGCAGCCCCTTCAGCTAGGCCTCGGCAGGGCAGGGGAGTCACGACTCACTGCAAAGACTTACAAATAACAACAGTAAATGAGATTAATATAGTTATGTTAACAACTTTATAAGATAAAGAAAATGGGAAAAAATTCCAACTTGATTAATTATGACAGAAAATAAGTATTTTATTTCTACAAGTATACAGCTGATGAATCAAAGCCCGCATAGATCCTCTTCTTATTTACACTTGATGTTTATTAATCTTGGTGGTAATTGGCCATTCAATGCCCTTATAAAGTATTTGTGTCTATCGGATTTAACACTTTGGTTACTTGGAGTTGCCACACGCCCTCTGTGCGCAGTGAGGGCACTACTAGTCAAAGTAGGTTTTGCAGTGCAAACTGAAATGCCTGGCCCAGAGATGTCAGCAGCCATGTAATTGTGGTTTAAATTGGATGCACAAGGATTCATTGTAAATTCATGGTAACGGAGATGGCGCTCTGCTGTTTAATTGCTAAGGCACATTCGGTGTTTTGCTGGTCTCGGCTGCCATGAGAAAAGTACCCTCAATACCATACGGCGCAAAATCCCCGCGTAGCCAGACTGTAGACGCCACAACCGCAGTAGCTTCGCGTCGCCTTCAAATACAACAAATTTAAAGCTGCAACACAAGCCGGCTTATCATATCCAATGCATTACGCAAGATGTTCCTCTACTTGGTGTAGGCAGCTATGGCACTGGTTAAAACACCCATCAGCTGGGTCTTGATAGCTACTGCACTCGCCTTCTGTAGAAGGGGTTCGGCGGCTACAAGCACATCGAAATAACTGTTGTAAGCGGTTTTCAATGATTCCAGCCAGTTTAAAACCACAGCATTTCCGCCGTTGATGGCAGCCCAGTCAGGCTCCTGAACTGTGATGCTCGATAGCGTGGCGAGAAAGGTAGGCACAAGCAACTGGAGCTGGGCGAGGATAGTTGTGCCAGGTACAACTCCAAAGGAACCAGTAGATTTGATGTTGCTCATGGCTGTATCGAGAGTAGCGACCACAGTCATAACATCATTATTGATAGCCAGCGCCCCTACAAGGCCACTGGCGGGGAACTCGACATGAGTGCACTGGAACACCCAACCCTGTTACCTACTGCTGCCAGTGCTACGTTATGAGAATGTATCATGTCAATAGCCCTGAAGGTAGCATACTCTTTGAGGTTTATAAAATTCGAGCTCCATCTAGACCCGGCCATCTGCCAAGCCCAACGACCCGTACAGCTGTTCCGCCATGGTGGCTGGAGCACAAGACGGTGTCGCTGAAATATTTGCTCATGTTTTGGTAGGACGGCTTTGCCTACATTTCCAACGCTTGAGAGAAAAGTGTAAAAGTGTCTCGGATAGCTTTTCTCACATTGCCAACGTCAAAGACAGAAATGTCTCATTCTTGGGGTTGCGCAGGCATCACGACAAGAGCTCCCGAAACCTGAGACGCGGAATTATGCGGCTACAAGATATTGAATACAGATCACCACTTCATAAGGGTTTCTTCTATCTATTAGTAGCGGAGAATTTAAAAGTCCCAGCCTCGGCCGAAAACCCTGAGACAGTGTGTTGCCGGCAGATCCCCCTGCCTCGCATCAGTGTGACTGTTATCCGGGTCCAAACTTCACCTGCTCTATTTGCTGCTTGAGCCTGTCGGGATCGGGCGTTAGACAGGTCACTCTCAGTGAGTTCGCCTGTTCCTCACCATATTTGGCTGAAAATCTTTGCCTCAAGCTCTCTTGAAGGAGCGCTTGATAGATGTATTGTCGGTGTCTTTCTTCCTAATAATGAATTCTTAGGGTTAACTAATAGTTACATGCGCACGGTCGTTACTACAGCATTGTCGTTCCTCGGAACTTTTTAGCATCCTCCGCCTCCGCCTCCGCCATCACCTCCATGACCACCAGAGTCACCTGCGTCGCCACCGCCTCCAGAACCCGCATCGCCGATTACAAGCACATACGATGACTTGCCCGCGGCTTTGCGCACCTCTTTCTCAATGCACGCTTCCAGCGCCGCAATCTCTTCGTCGGCGAGCGTGCGCAGGAAATGCTGGCAGTTGTTAGACACGAGGCCGTAGTTACCAAAGCTATTAAAAATGTCCGCGCAGTGTCGCGCTATCTCCTCCTGCGAGAGCGTCGTCCACCCGACCATGCTGTAAAAGTAGCGGCCGACTTCGGGCGAATGGCAGGCCGCTATGGAGCGCTTGTACGCGTCCATGCTGAATGTTGAGGTGCCAATATTAGCCTCAAAGTATTCACCAGCCGCGAAAAGGCTGGTGCTGCCGCGCCACTCGAACCGTGACGTGGGCGCTTTTCGACGTAGCTCAAACTTGCAGCTGTGGGTGTGCAGCACCCAGTGGCGGAAGACACCGTTTCGGACATAGTGGGAGAGGAAGACGGGCTCGCCATGAGCTCTGCTCGACTCCCTCTTGAGGCGTGCAGCAACAATGGCATCGAGGGCTAGCCGGTAGCGTATGGACAGGGCGTCGCGGGTGCGCCGCTGCTTGCCCGTCACCAGCGCCACTGAGGTCGCGACTAAAGCACGCAGGCGTGGACGCCAGCGGCGTCTATATGTTGGAATGAGGCAAGCCCATAAGAAAAGAAGAAATGCGAAATCAAACGTGCCAAACGCAATGGCAAGTTTCACGCCGAGCGACACATCTTGGGTATCCGTTCGCGCAGCCAGATGCTGCACCTCGTCGGGGTACGATGCGTGTAAGTCTGCGGCTGGTGGCATTGTCGGCGCTGGCATTCGCTACATGGTAGGGACAATGCCCTTGGCTAGCCGCAACGCGACTCACGGGAAGAGAAGCGAGAAAGAAATGATATAAGTAAGAAGTTAAAGATGAATTGGGCAGAAAGAAAGGACATCGATCCATTACGACAGCACGGTCCTAGCTCTTGATACAATACCGAATTGGCCACGATGATGGAGGCCGCCGGTACAGCCACTATGGCTGGAGCTGAAACAGATTCACGTAAATTACGAGCCGCCCACGGATCGGGTCTGTATCTCTGTCCCAATGAGAGGTAACGGTTAGAGGATAAGTCTAATAATAAATCTCCAGCGGCGACACGGATCAAGTGCTGCTTGACAAGCTTGATTAAATGACGCTGCCCTGTCCTTGCGCGGCGACAGACACCAAACGTGCAGAGATACCGCCACCTATACTCGCCTGACAAGGGGTCGATCGATCATGGCTGCGATCGCTCATTCGATCTGTCGACCATTCGCCACAGCGACCACTTTGGCGTCTTCAGTGTTCGTGCTGTCAGTCGGCTTGTTCGTGAGCTACGACCGAATGTGCTTCGTTCCGGCGGGAGGGAATTGTGAGCCAGCCTCGTCATGACGCCGTAGCGGCATGATGATGAGTCTCGGGTTTGATGGTGTTTTTTAGGCGGCCGATAGGCAGGGTGCCAATAGCGGTCGGGTGCTGTAAGATGTTGGGCGCAGTGCGCCGTGGAGATGTTCTAGTCACATTAACTCCTCATTATAAAGTAGGCTTAAGAGCTGTTTAAAAGTTGATAATAATGTGACATGTCTGTCTTCAATATCGGCGGCAGACAAGTGATTTCTGCCGCAGTTATATTGATTCGATGGCTAGTAGAGAGGTGCCGGGACAATCAGTGACTCCATATATAACCGTACTGGTGCTTGTGGAAAGATTCTGTCAACCACTGACCTGGCTGAGAAAAGATGCACGTTCAGCAATCTAGCCTGTAGCACCGACACTTGATCTACGCCATTTGTGTAAGACTCACGTCAGGCAGCCACTGAAGCTGGATCAATATCTGCCGCATCGGAGACAAGGCACTTGGACTACGATCGGAAAAAGCCTGGCATCGGCTATTAGTACCACAACGAAAAAGCCGAATACTTCCCCGCAGGCCTCCCTCTCATTATCCGAATTTCTGGGGCACCCCAAACATATCAGGTAGCGGCGTGCAGGCGGACGTGCATAAGGAGTGGAAACAAATGCGATGACGTAAATGTAAAAGAAGAATGCAACTCACTAGATATTTCACAGCATGAATTTACGGATGTGAGGACTCTTGTAACCCATACACGCTACAGTCTGCAGGAAAAAACTGTCCAAATGGATGGATTCCTAATGCTAAACCGTGAGATATCCGCCGTTGGCGCACGTAACGCTGCCGCTGATCCATCTCGATTCCTCCTCACACAGAAATGCGACAATAGGTGCGATATCGTTAGTTTCGCCAATGCGATGACCCGCTGGAGTTACTCGCATAACTGCTTCTGCGACGGCATCAACGCCGTCAGTACCATTCCACCTAATTGCTACCATTAGCCGATTTCTTCAACTCTGCTTAACAGAGAAAACTTACATATCTGTATTAACAGGACCAGGGTTCACAGCGTTGATAGTGCCCTCCAATTCTCGACCTTTCTCCATGATTAGTACTTCTATTACGTGAATGGCAAGCTTCACCACAGTTCATGCTCACCAAGTTCATGGGCCAGGCTCCTGGTAATACTCTCAAGTGCAGCCTTTGAAGCTGCATATGTCATGGCCGTAGGATATGCTGCGATTTGAGCTCGTTAATCCTGATTCATGGCTTCTCAGCCGGGCAAACGTACCGCGACGGGCCGAGGTGGAGCTAACGTTCACCACCCTGATCTTCTTTCGCAGTTGCGGTCGGATATTCTGCAAAAGAAGCAATGGGAACAAAACGTTGGCGTGAAAAGTTTGATCCAAATTCTCCACAGTGACCTCCGACAGGCTAATGTCGGAACCATCAGCAGCATTGTTGACAATGATATCAACACCCTCTGGGAAACGTGCCTTTGTCTCGTCGGCGATTTTTAAAGATGATTCCATGGCTTTTGAGCAGTCTGCTTGAAGTACATATCCTTTTACTCCTGAACCTTGCAGCTCGACCTCTGCGGCAATCTGCTCAGCACCTTTTGCAGAGGAAACATAAGTGACGAGCACAGATGCTCCACGGCGAGCAAGCTCAATTGCGATTGCCGCTCCAATTCCTGCAGACATCAGCACTCCGTACATTCCCTGTTAGGATTTGTTCTTATGAAACCCCAGTTTCTATTGTCAATGGGAATCCGTACCTCGAGAACCACCAGTCACCACTGCAGTCTTTCCCAGCAGAGATTTAGTCATGGTCAATTCGTTCCAACACCTATTTAAAAATTCGACTTAATTCTCGTTTGCCCTCAATGTTTATCTTACTTCATATGTCTGTAAAGATGTATCATTTATTAGATATACCATTTGTTTGCTGAATACCCGACTACCGACACATTCTACTTTCCGGCACTTCGGTTCTCGGCAGTAAGGCAGAGAGACAGCCGACAAAGGCAAGCAACTACCGCCTCGCCTGATAAACGAAGCTGTAGTTTGGTGGGGGTGGGCCTGCATATCGATTTCCCCGCAGATCTACGTCTGTCCTAATACTTCCCTAGGGACCCGAATTGCGGTGCCGAGGTCGACTGACAGGTGGTAGGTCGCAAATTTCGGGAACTGGACAAATGAATAATCGTAGATGCTTTGCTTGACATGTCCAATTCCTGTGCGTCATTTCAATTTCGTTCCATTTAACATATTGCATATTTTTATTGCCTTGATTCTCTCCTACATACCTATCTCCCGACTCCTGGCACAGAGGACGTGAATGAGATCTTCCTCATGTTTCAGCCAACATTGGGGAGGCACGAGGGCTTCCTGCTACGTTATAGCGTATCTCATGGAGTAAAACACATAGATTTGTAGTGACATTTTAAAATTCAAGTAGAAGAATAGTCATATAAAATGCATGATATCGTGTTTAGCGCTGCATCTTCTGTCGCGAAAAGACGGTAAGCCAGTAGATCACAGCCAATACCAGTACACCAACAAATACTGCTGATGCCCAGTTCATAGCCTCCGGCGTAACCGGTCTGTAGAGAGGCATACAGAGCACTACTGAAATGAGGATCAGCCATAAAAGTGATATCCAACAGACGAAATCGCCACAGCGTCCCAAGTTCATCCATCGCTCTGGGTCACAGCGTTTTCCGGCCACGGTACAAAGTCAGCCCAATTACAATAGCAAATGCCGATAACGTGCAAATATTTGCTGCTCCCAATAGTGCATTCATGGCCGTGGTTGATCCAATGCTGATTGTTCCTAGCACCACGATCAGGAAGGTGTTCCAACACAATGCATTTATTGGCAGGGCGTCGCGAGAGGATAGTTTGGACATGGTCCCAGAAAATGGCAGCGCACCCTCGCGGGAAAATGACCAGTAGAGTCTGGACCAGCTAATCAATGCCGATGCTCCAGCTGTGAAGAAGCAGAAAATAATCATGGCAGTACCAAAGGCGGTCATCGGGAAAGACCGAAAAGCATTTTGCATGAGTTGAATCAGCGGCTGCCCTCCTGGTGCCGCTAGCAGGCTCTCGGGACTGACGTTGCAGAATTGGTAGACCATAATCATGGGTAGCCCAGTCAGATAACTCATGGCGAATGAAATTAAAAGTACTAGAGGTACTTGCTTCTTCGGA
Source organism: Lecanicillium saksenae (assembly GCA_027627215.1). NCBI lineage: Eukaryota > Fungi > Ascomycota > Sordariomycetes > Hypocreales > Cordycipitaceae > Corniculantispora > Corniculantispora saksenae. The sequence continues at coordinate 14,629 of JANAKD010000139.1, read as the reverse complement.
TTTTCGAGCTCGTCGGTGAGGTGCGTTGCGTTGTCGAAAGCGCTCAGGCAGCCGACGGCGGGTAGGAGTGCCAGGAAGAAGACAGTGCCATTCGAGGACCAGCCGGACTCGTTGACAAACTCGACGAAAACAAAATGAGCAGACTGTTTTGGGTATGCGCGAACGAGCAGTCCGACGAATAAGTATACAGCAGTACCATTAACAGCAAAGACAGCAAGCTGAAGTAGCCAATTAACCGATTGGAAGATTCTGGGTAGATTGATGACCAGATAGAACGCCGCAAACGCGACGTAGAGAAGATACGTTTGCCATCTCGTGATTATAATGTCGGGTTATGCGGTTTCGATGAGGCCAGCCGTGATCTGTGCAGGATACAACGTACAAGCTGCACAGACGAAATACCAGGCCGCGTTCGTCAACCACCCCATGACGTATCCCAAGCTGCGCGCATATTTTGGGCTTGCTAAAAAAGCGGCCCAGTATGCGGGACCTGTGGAATTAGCGATTTCTGATATCGGACGTTACCAACCTGACGAATGGGGAATGGCGGATGCCAGCTCGGCGGTAGCAAGGCACATGGCAAACTGGAAGAAGCCCACCATGAAGAATCCCCAAAAGTATGCGGGAGAACCTACCAGGCCGATAGCCAGTGATAAATATGTTCCGATTGCAATAGGTGCGCATGTCACCGAATTCTGCACGCCGACTGCAGCTAGTAAACTGAAGTGCACCTTTGATCTAGTGTCGCTGTTGCTGATTGCTTCAGGATCACCCACGCCAACGCAAGTCTCAGTAGAGACGGTCGGTTTGATATCGTCCATATTTTCAACTTGGTAGAGATAAAGAGAGTTTGGTATGAAGTAAACCTTCGCTTCTCGAGCAGCCTCAAAGGAAAGCGCATGACAGAACTCTACCCCAGAGCTATTATATATCACCCCACGTTCTGAGAATAGGCTTCCCCAGATTTACCCTCTCCACGATTGTTATCTGGGGTAAAAGCTTGGCTGATTTGCCTAGTTCAGCTGCAACCAGCCACAAGCCACAGTTTGGTGCACTACCGAACAGCCGTTCGGCACTCAGCAATTGCCGAGCCTCTGCTTTCCCAATTTCCAGACAACGCCGGTGCAAGTGAGCAAATTTGCAACGGCTCACTTTGAAATGATTCTTACTGAGCGTGGTTTAATTTGGACATTACATAGTGGGCATCTCAATTGGCTAAAAGTGCTGGCGACAATTCAGTGCAGCCTTGATCTGTTCATAACGCCGAGAGTTCACCGCTGTTAGGCAATACTATAGGTGCACTCATATTCATATTCTTAATTTTAGAATTCAAGAAAATTTGCCAACTATATGATGGGCATATCTGCTGCTACAATCTGCTGCTAGTGGTGGGAATACCGAGTTCAGCAATGACCTCCTCCGCAGCTCGGCTGCCAGCGCGCAGGGCACCCTCTAGATAACCCTTCCATTCTCGAGCAGTCTCACCGCCAGCGAAATGAACATTCTTAAACGGCGCTCGTAGATCTTCGCCATACTTGGATAGCAAGCCGGGTGGAATCGCGGCTGTCGGTGCACCTCCCATCCACTCCTCCTCGGCCCATTCACCGGCATTGTATTCGAGCACATCTAGAGCAAGCTGGCGATTCCCATCACCAACAAGCTCAGCAAGGTGCTCAATAACGGATTGCTGGCGCTTGAGGGGCGTCAGAGCATACCACTTGGCAGCACGATCACCAGCAATAAAGAGCGCCAGAGTAAAAGACTTGTCGTCAAAATTGGACACTTCCCAGGAAAAGCAAATAGGTCCAATCTGGCTGCGGAACTTGCCTGAAAGCCCAATATCTCTCCACCATGGTCGGCTGTAGGTCAGAAGAACCTTGGCGTATACACCAGGCTTCGTCTCACTTACAATGGATCGCTTCGCGGCGGGCAGTGGGGGCGTGAAGTGAATCTTCCCGTACGTGTTTGTCGGGACAGCGACAACCACCTTCTTGGCATTAAAGCGTAGGCCGCTCGCAGTGATTACAGCCACCTCAGAGCCATGCTGATTGATCTCGTCAACTGGACAGTTGACCATTACCGAGCCGGGCTTCAGTTCGGCTGCCAGTCCGTGGGCAATAGCCGATGTACCTAAGCAGTGACATTAGCATCTCAATAGCAGAATCGGCAGGGGAGCAATCACAACTGCCGAAACATACCCTCGCGAATGAACATTTGCTGTGAGCCTCCTTTATCATCGGTAGTGAGGCTGGTGAAGCCTCCACCAGATTTGATGTAGTCCAACAAATAATGGATGCCAACTTCGTCAGGCTCTCTTCCAACCATGGCAGTAGTGATGCTTCGAATGACGTGCAACGACAACGGGCCCAAGTTCTTACTCTTGGTCCATTCCAATGCAGACACGTCCTCTTTGTTTGGGAATTTGGTTGTATCGTTGATATCAAGAGATGAGTTTTTCTGACTCTCGAGATCTATAGCCTCAATCAATCCCTGCACAGACTTGGAATCATCTTCCGAAAGCTGTAAAATTGTCAGCCACCATCGACGCAGTCTCTCAGTCCAAAGGAAAACTTACCCCTGGGCTGCTACCCGCTTTATCCTGAGCGCCAAAGCGATAGACCTTGCCATCCAATGTTTGCAGGACTCCGTCTCCTTCTAAGTACTGCTCAATTGTATGCAATCCTAGCCTTTTGACGGTAGCGTAGGCTTTCGGCTGCGTGTACTGATTGATCCAAGTCGCACCAAGCTCTACTTTGCCAGGTCCGCTCGCTAGCTGGACAGTCTTGCTTCTGCCACCCACTCTGTGAGTTGCTTCCAGTAATGCGACAGTGAGGCCGGCCTGATGAAGATCATGGGCCGCCTGTGTCCCACTGAACCCAGCGCCGATGACGACAACATCAACTTTAGATGCCTGCTTAGGTTGTGCAGCCTGTCTCATCGAATACTCGAATGGTTGAGTATTTCCTGGGACTGAAGCAACTGCCTCAACCTCAAACTTCGCTTCTGGATGGGCCAGGCCTGGTATAGGTACTAACACACAAGGAGGTTTGTGGTTGGTACCAGTCTCTTCCGTGAGAAGCTTCATCCACGGCTCAACAAGTGCATCCGTTTCTGGCCATGGCCATCCTACAACATAGAAGCTCAGTTTAATGATGTCCTTCGGTGATGCTCCGGATGCTTCAAGAGCTTCTTTGAGGTTCAAGAATGAATCAGCGACTTGCTGTTTCAGAGTTGGTGCGAATTTGTCGTCTCGCATGCCCCAGTGACCTGAAGTAAAAACCAGTCGATGTGAGCCATCAAGAGATGAAACGTGCCAGTATAAATCCGAAGGCTTTTGGCTTGGGATGCTGGCGTTTGCCTTGGAGGGGCGCGAGTCTCTTGGAGCCATAATGCGAACAGAGTTGAAGTAGAAAATGCGATAAAGGATTTGATGTTTCAATGTACCAATTGATAGATTGATAGATAGTCAACAAGACCTCAGATGCTATTTACATATTACGGCAACTTATAGAAAACCAGAAACGGCTGGCAATTTGCAAACGACATATGCTGTGCGCCGAACCCCAAAATGACTGGGAGAGAGCGGCGAGTTACAAGCTTCGGCTCCCTAGTGTACTGCGGCACTCAATCGGCCCCTCGGGTCCATAGTCAGCGTAGTGTCGTCTTTGGGTCTACGTTCGCCAGTGGCTGCAGTCGTGGGGTTGACTAGCTTCGGTACAACTCGTTGCATCTGCCGAGTGCCGAGCTCTCTTTGCCGAAACCAAGGCCGAGCAAACAACGCCACTCAAGCACTATATTGACGTGGCTTTTAGTCTTGGAATAATACAATTCATCTTTTGAGTGTATATTGCATCTTTTTTTTTAGTCTACACTGAACCTTGCTCATAGTATGGTTGGAGAACAGCGACCTATATATTTACCATACGCCTAGCTCTGTTTCGAAATAAATCATATTCAATCAATTTCTTCGTCATTCCCATAACATCAAAATCACCATCAATTCATTTCTTACATATCCCCGATTCATCATGTCACCCTCGGTGTCGCAAGCTGGCGTTATACCGCATCTCCCTGCCAGTGCTGATAGCGAGCAAATTCTGGCCGAACTGCATCGTGCGGGTGGTGTGATCTTGGATGGACTTCTTAGTCGGGAGCAAGTTGGCACCATGAACTCGGAGCTTGATGAGCCGCTGCATCAGCTTCAAGCAGGGTCGACTCATAAGTCCGAAAGAATTAAGGCATTCCATGGTGTCAACACGAAAAGACTGACGGGCCTTACGACCTGCAGCAAGACGTTTCGTGACTACTTACTTGACAACGATGTTTGCCATGGTATCTCTGAGAAGGTGTTTCATCCTCAGACTGGTACTTACTGGCTCACCACCGCTCAGGTCATAGAGATCGGGCCAGGAAACAAGGCGCAATTTCTGCACCGTGACCAGGACCAGTTCTTGGTCTTTACTCCGATGGGGCCTGATGCTCCAGAAGCAACCATCAATTTTCTCGTTGCATTGACCGATTTCACCGAAGAGAATGGCGCGACTCGTGTCATTCCCGGTTCCCACAAGTGGCCAGACTTTACGGTGCGTGCTGATCCCAGCGACACTATTCCGGCAGAGATGAAAGCCGGCGATGCTTGCCTTATTCTTGGCAAAACCGTCCACGGAGGTGGTGCAAACAAGACAGCATCCGAGTATCGCCGTGCAGTGTCGTTTGCATTCCAGGCCTCGTTTCTGACTCCTGAGGAGGCATACGCACACATCACGCCAAAGGAGATTGTACGCTCGCTGTCGTTGCGGGCGCAGAGAGTGATTGGATTCCGTTCTCAGTTTCCCACTGGCAGCCCCGGCCTTTGGCAAGCTAACTATTCTGAGCTTGGAGATCAGATTGGCTTCCCCGGAGTCGAGGAAGTTGTGGAGAACGTCAAGGCTGGAAAGTACGCTACGAGATAGAAAGGTGGCCACCAATGCCAGCTGAAGCCCTGATGTAGTTTGCAATTCGTTTAGCTCATTGTATATTTCGTTTCTAAATATATTCGTCATTTCTGCACGGACACTCTCCTCATGCGCAGTTGACCTAAATGCATGCGTACCCACAACGGCATGTAGTGAAGTATACACCACTCGGTTCATAGCCTTCAATCATCTCGTGTCCCTGTCAGTATCCATGACACCTGGAAGATGGTAAAAAGGCCAAGACATGACAATTACGTCTCAACCCCGCGTTTTCTCCATTATCGGTGCGCTAATTGACTGACTGAGCTCATAGCCTTGTGGCTTCAGGGCTAGCATGGTGCCGATCCAGTGGAGAAGCCTGAGCGGCCCCGAGGGTGCCGTGCTATTGGCAATCGGCGTTCGGCAGTAAATTCGAACTCACATTGGCGGCATACTTTCTACCAATTAGGAAACCTTTGTTACACATCAATATGTCCAAGGCCATGCTAGTCCCCAAGCTTGATAAACAAGGGGCACGAAATTGGAGAAGGTGCTGCATCATAGACTGTTTATATAACAACGACTGACTAGCTACGTGAGTTGATGAATTTGCAACCCTCTCGCCACAATCAGCGTGGTTTCAGTAATCTTTTACCATCAAAATGAAGACTTTGACATCATCCTTTGCAACTGTATTCCTGCTCGCTATTGCAGGGGTGTATTTGCTGAACTTGCTATGGGTCCGAGTGTCGAACAGGATACTCACTCAGCGAGCAGGTTGCAAGCCCGCACACGTTCGCCCCAGCCGATATCCGCTCGGCATTGACACTCTGACTCGTACCATCACCGCAATTAAGAAGAACGACCGCCAGAATGACGACGTCGCCGTTTACGAGGAAATGGGGTGCCCGTCAACCTGGATCGAGAATATTCTGGGCGGGTGGTATCACACAACAGTGGATCCTGAGAACATCAAGGCTATGCTGGCAACGCAATTCAAAGATTTCGAACTGGGTTCGCTCCGTTCCAATCAGCTTGGTCCTCTTGTTGGACATGGTATATTTACCAGCGATGGTAAAGACTGGTAACTTGCTCGGCACTCCATTCACCTAAATCACGGCCCTGACGCGGGATGTCGCAGGCAAGAGCAGCGATCCATTCTTCGACCGCAGTTCACTCGAACACAGGTTTCCAACCTGGCACTTCTTGAAACTCATGCCCAACACCTCTTCCAGCGTTTTGACACTGATCAGGCTGGTTCGTGGACAGACGAAGTAGACTTGGCGCCACTCTTCTTCAACCTGACGTTGGACGCGGCGACTGAGTTCCTCTTTGGACAAAGTGTGCAGTCACAGAGCAGTCAACATGAGGATGCAGAATCTTCTGGCAAGAAAACGCAAAGCGACCTCAGCAGCAAAGACTGGTCATCCTTCGGCCGAGCCTTCGACAGAGCTAACGCAACCATCGCCCTCCAAGGCATGCTCATGGAATTTTACTTCCTTTATCGACCCAAGTCGTTTGTCCAAGATTGCAAAAAAGTCCATGAATTCGCAGATTATTTTGTGCAGAAGGCCTTGAATCAAGAGCTAGAAGGCGACAATGCCGATTCGGAGACTGAAGCATACGTCTTTCTGTCAGAGCTCGTGAAGACGACTAGAGACCCGTACATGCTACGCAGTCAGTTGCTCAATATTTTGATTGCAGGTAGAGACACGACAGCGGGTCTCTTGGGATGGACGTTCTTCTTACTGGCCCGCCATCCCGAATACTACAACAAGCTTCACCGCGTCATCGTGGAAACCTTCGGGTCGTATTCGACGGACACTGGATCGATCACGTTTGAGTCTCTCAAGGGCTGCCAGCAGCTGCAGTATCTTTTATCAGAAGTCCTGCGTTTGCATCCTGTGGTGCCAGAAAACAGCCGACGCGCCGTCAGAAACACGACACTGCCTCGCGGCGGCGGCCCAGATGGCCAATCACCCATCTTTATTCGCAAGGGGGAAGACGTTATTTACAACGTCAACGTGATGCACCATCGCCGAGACTTGTGGGGTGAGGATGCTCACGAGTTCATCCCCGAGCGCTGGGCAGAGCGCCGACACGGGTGGGAATATCTGCCATTTAACGGAGGACCGCGCATCTGTCTCGGCCAGCAGTTTGCGCTGACAGAGGCTGCGTATGTCGTAGTGCGGATGGTGCAAAAGTACAGCAAGATTGAGAATTTGGATCCCGAAAAGATTACGAAGCATCAGTACACGTTGACCACTGCGCCAGTCAAGGTCGCGGTGAAGCTGTACCAAGCTGACGACTCATCTATTTAAGATCCAGGATATAGTAATGGAATAGTTGAGCGCGCAAAAACACCTTGATATATTACGTATCCGGTACAGAAATGAAGAAATATTGATTGAACTTGTGCTTCTACAGAACAAATCTGAGCAATCAGCGTATTCAACAGTTTGTTTTCGCGTGACAAAAGCAAATACTCGCGTTTGAAGTTGGCAACTCTTTGAAGCGCGTCGCGACACATGGGACATGTGGCGCTAGCCCATATCTTACTTGGTCAGGGCCGTGCCCTTGCCTTTCCCTGTCGGCTCGCCTCGTAGACCGGGTTCCAGGAAGATATCTCGCTAATAAATTTCAAGCCCAAGGGTTTCATGAGAGGCAGTGGAATCACCAGGCATCTTACTATGAGACGGGCGAACGAAATACCTCTACATGTCCCATCAGGTAAGGCGGTAGATCAGACAGGCCACACAACGTGGAGCCTGTTGCAGACCGCACCACGATGGATTTGCGACTGGCCCGCACAGCGGAGTAATAGATAGATTCCGTAGTGTGAGCGCGTCGTTTCAGAAGCAACTCTCTACTGTAAGCAGCGTGCGTGTCGTCGCCTTCCCCTTTGGCCATGGGCCGATGCACGTGTGGACTGCCGAAGACTTGTGGTGTAACATGACTTGGGCTCCTGTGGCGCTCATGCAACCACTTAATGTGGTGATTACACCGAGGGCGCGTTAAATGAGACTCGTCGCGTGACGCAACTTGACCGCTACCATGATCGCATCAAATGCAAGCTACGAAGCTATGAGATGGAGAGTGGTTGCCTGCAGCGGTCGCAATATTTGAAATCATTGTGGAAAGTAATTGAACCGTACTAAATCTTGCATATTACACTCCATCGCTCGCTGTGCAAGGATTCCTAGCCCTTTTGGTACATGTTACCTTGAAGCGCCACAGTCAACGGCACAAGATCTACCGAGAAAAGACAGAGAGTAATGCACTCGGAAACACCTCAAAATGAGACTGAAGCTGAACAATACTTTCGTGATCCCCGCATAGAATATTATTGACCCCCACACATGGCACAACGGCAGTTTGCGCGCTCTTATTCACAATGTGGTGCCTGTATAGGGTATCATGACAATTGGCTGCGGGCGACGCGTAACACAGCAGCTCGCCAGAATCAATAAAGCAACATGCAAGGTTACATAAAAAGAAAGTAATCGACAGTAAACCGATACAGCTGATTATAGGCACTGCTTGTAGTTGAGTCATAATTGAGTTAGCAAGGCTGTCGCCTCTCCTTCGCTCGGTACGGCCTGAACTTTGTCCAGGCAGGAACAAGATGATCGTCGCTGTCAGAAAAAGGAATATCGCGGCGCGCCGTGCAGGTGCGAAGCCTTGGCCATAATGGTAGCTCGTTCGCAATGCCAACGTCCTCGCAGTCCCCGGCATAGGTCTTTTTCAGGGGAGAGCCAGGCAGGGCTAATCAGCGAGCTGCGGGGGGGCTAAGACGTTAGCTTGCTTACATCTCCATCCTTCATCGGGCCTTCGATGCCAAGCACCTTGAAGAATAAAATAAGAGAGGAGAGCAACTGGAGCAAGCTAGCGCAGGAACGTCGCATCTACCCGCCCAACTTGGCCCTCATGCGGCGCTCTTTCCCCCCAATGACAATCGAGCGCCACATCGCCGAGACGGCTGGAGCGGCATGCATCAGAGTCACTTGATAGCCCGCTCTTCACATCCTTGGTAGCTGCTGCCAGCGAGTGGTGACAAAACCCACGACGCTTTGTCTTTGCTACTCTGATGAGGGAAAAACACTGGAAAAAGGAGAGAAATCTAAAGAGGGGAAAAGAAGAAATAACCTCGAGCTTATGATGATCCAGTATGCTATCTGTAGCTGATATTCGCCAAACTATTTTCTATTCTACAGCTTGTCGCACACATACCCCCCCATCTACATCTGGACCAGGCACATCCCAGTTTCGGGACTAGCTGCCACACCATGGCATGCAGGCTTCGTCCGTGGACACTCTGTTCAGACTAGCTAGAACTGACCCGATTAAATGGAGGATGGGGGCGCATCATCCTTTTTCTTGTCTACGGATGACGGTCTTGAGTATGTAACGTCTCCTCCTATTTGGGCTGTGATCCGCTTTGGTGGCCGCCTTTCTTAGGAATGCGACCCCCAACCAGCGCTGCCAGCGTCCCAGAAGGGCAGGTCAGAGTGCCAAACGGGACGCTCAGGTGTGTAATCGGACCATTCAACGAAAGTCCGGCTGCGTGCGACTGCGTGCGACTGCGTGTTCTTGGAGAACCCGTCCGTGATATAAATACAGTGAGACCTTCCCAGTCACGATGTAGATTCTCGTGGACTCCCAGGCGTTGATCACCAAGAGACGATCCTTAGCAGTGACCTCGGACATTCCTTTCACCTTCTTGTTCATATATTGATACGATACCCTCATACCTGTACATATTTCTCTTCCAACGATCCTTATCGGCACTTTTTCGAGGTTCTACGAAACAATATGCGCTCCTTTTCACTTCTCGCCAGCCTCGGGCTTACAAGCCTGGCGGCTGCTTCGCCTCTCGCTGCGCGTCAGGCTCCTGGTGCCCAGAACGTCGTGTACTGGGGCCAGAACGGCGGTGGCACCATTGAGAACAACGATCTCAGCTACTACTGCCAGTCAAACTCTGGCATCGACGTGATTGTGCTGTCCTTCCTCTACCAGTTCGGTCGCGACGGCGGCACGATCCCCTCTGGCACGATCGGCCAGTCGTGCTTCATCAGCAACTCTGGCGAGGGTCAGAACTGCGACGCCCTGAACGCGGCTATTGCCAAGTGCCAGAGCGCCGGCGTCAAGATGATCCTGTCTCTGGGCGGCGCCACCAGCTCCTACGCTCTGTCGTCGCAGGCCCAGGCCGAGCAGATTGGCCAGTACCTCTGGGACTCTTACGGAAACTCGGGCAACACGACCGTCAAGCGCCCGCTTGGTAACAACATCGTCGACGGCTTCGATTTCGATATCGAGCTCAACGGAGGCAGCAGCCAGTACTACCAGTACATGATTGCCAAGCTCCGCCAGAACTTTGCCAAGGACTCTTCCAAGAAGTACTACATCACTGGTGCTCCCCAGTGCCCCATCCCCGAGCCCAACATGGGCGAGATCATCAGCAACAGCCAGTTCGACTACCTCTTTGTCCAGTTCTACAACAACAATAACTACACCGTCCCCTGCGCTCTGCCCATCAACGGCAATGCCCCCTTCAACTACAACAACTGGACGTCTTTCATCTCCACAACTCCTTCTAAGGACGCCAAGATCTTCATCGGCGTGCCTGCCTCAACTCTCGCTTCCAACGGCAGCCCCAACGGAGCCACTTACTATGCCACCCCTGAGCAGCTCGCCACCATCGTCAACGACTATAAGAACGACGCTCACTTTGGAGGTATCATGATGTGGAGCGCTGGTTACTCCGACTCGAACGTGAACAACGGATGCACCTATGCCCAGGAGGCCAAGCACATCCTTGTCAACGGTGGTCCTTGCGGCTCAGACGGCCCTCCTCCTCCCACCAGCACCACGAGCACCCCCCCCGGCTCCAGCCCTACCAGCTCCTCGCCCCCTGGTTCTTCCCCAACTGGCACAGTTCCTCAGTGGGGTCAGGTAAGACGAAACCCAGAACGAAGCGATGGTGATGTTGATGCTAACGTTGAATAGTGCGGCGGACAAGGATACAACGGACCTACCGCGTGCCAGCCCCCCCTACACTTGCCACAAGTCGAGTGATTGGTGGTCATCTTGCCAGTAAACGTCTGCGCAATTCCGAGACACGACAGCGCTCAACATGTATATAGCAGAGAGGAGTTGCTGGTCGTTTGATTTCATATCGAGGTCTTTGTACATAGAATGATATTTGGTTAGCATGGTGATGTTTGCATTGATCGTACAACGATACACTCGTTGATTGAATATAACTTTCAAATTTTGAAATGACTCATAGCGATGGTTCCGGTGTGATGCGTGGTGGATGATGCCAACTCGGGTCTGAAGGCATGGTATCTCTCTCGCTTTGAGAGGCTGGGCAATTTTGTACAGAGACGAAGCAGCAACATGAGAGAGGCAAGCATCAAGATACCTGCTCATCGACTTGGACACGAGCGCGTCGCCCATTAGGGGGAACGCGTCCTTTTGGCTAATCAACATTCTCCAACTGATCAGCTGGTGTTTATCTTTGGACACTAGCAGGGCTGAATATGATCCAAACAAGTCATGTCTGGCCCAGTCTGGGCGATCCAATGCTGGCTGGAGTCTCAAATGCCCATCCAAGGTAAAAGTTCCGTCCGACTTGGCAAGGCGAGATTACAAGGGACGCATGTCTTGGAACAAAAACATCTAGACTCATTCAGGCGTTCGTTGCCGGGGATTCAAGGGCAAAAAGAAAGCAGAACCGCGCGTGGCGGCGAGGGAGGGTTTGTGTGTGTGTATGCAGGGCAGCAATTAGCCTGCAGCGTGTAAATGGGGAAGAGAAAAGCGGGCTGTGGTGGTGATAGTTTTACGCACTGTGAGACATGGACTTAATTTGGTGAGCTGTACAGTGTGGAAACGACGATAGAGTTTTTGCTACTGTACGGACTTGGCCCGCATCCACACAAAGCTGCACCAGCCAAATCTCCAGAATTTTTTCGATGACCTTATTATTTCCCTCCCTGCGTCTTATTACAGATCGGTAAACCAGGGAACCGTACCAAAAACATGCACCAGCAGCCCAGAGATCTCGCCGGGGAGGATTCCCAGTTCTCGCAGGGGCGACATCAGCCTGAAGAGCTTGATCTGGAAGCCCACAGTGTCGCTGCTCCCTCAGACCCTTTAGACGATGTCTTTGGCTCGGACGGCGACTTGGACGCTCAGAACGTCGTCCTGCAGGCGCCCGAATCCACCCACCCTACGGATATGAGTCGCTTGCAGGCGGAGCACAGCACATCGGGCTACAGAGAAGGCGTATCGGTGGCGAAGGAGGCAAGCATACAGCCCGGGTTCGACGAAGGCTTCAGCCTGGGTGCCACGATTGGTCAAGAGGCAGGCCACCTTCTGGGGATACTTGAGGGTATCAGCAATGCCCTGCAACCCTTGAGCAATGAGAAATCGGCGGAAGCGGAGCAGCTGTTGAATCAAGCTCGCGAGGAACTTAGCACCAAACATATTTTTAGCCCAGATTACTGGGCACCCGACGGAAACTGGACGTACCAAGCCGATCCTCGAGGCGAAGAAAGGGAGGTGCTGTTTTCCGACGTGGCGGCCGCACATCCCCTGATCCAAAAGTGGACAGGCATTGTCGACTCGCAGGTCCAACAGTGGAATATTCAGCTCGATATCCTGAATGATGAAACGGGTCCTCGGGTGGAAATAATCTCAGATGAGCAGGTCATATCGGGTCTCGTCCAAAAGACGAACAAGGCGCTGGACTGGTGAGGGCGGACAGTCTGTCACATTTCGTCCGGTAATTATGGTACACACGGAAATGCAGCCAATGACCCGACTCGTACACGCATAAGGAAGCTGCAGGGCGCAATTTCCCAATCTCGGAGATTTGTGTCTGCAAGAGCGTGACAGGTTGCGCAACTCTACACTGGCAGCGAGCCATGCCGCGTCTACCATTCGGGCGACAATACAACAAAGCAACGATTAAAAGAAAAATAAACAGCCCCCGCAACAGCAAGGAGACGCTGTGCGTGCAGCGTACCTGCGTGATGAGATGGAGCAGTGCCGCTTTGTGTCTTGCGTGGCGTTGAAACCGCATTATTAACAAGGCAAGGCAACAGAGCAGAAGCAAGCAAAACGAACCGCGCAGCGACTTTGCGAACTAGACGAGACATGATCAGTCGCCTGCGCCAATTAAAGGAAGGAAGACAACTCTAGTGCGATTTTTTCCTTTTTCACTCCTGCTGCCCTTGCTTTCTTTTCCGGGTTTGTTGCTGGCGTCCTATAGGCTTAATGCGGTCCCATCGGTAGTTGCTTTTTCCAACATGAGGCCGCCACCAGATGAGGCAAGATTTGCTTCTTGGCACCCACCCTTTACCCGATTTCTCGTGTCTTGCCGCATTTTTACAAAGGGGGAAAGACAATGTGTGGGAAACGAACAATACCCCGTGTGGTGGCAGCCCTGCATTGGCGCCCAGTGACCGGTCGGATTTTTGCTCGCCCGAGTCTTAGAGAAGGAAATTTGGTGTTGCGCCAGCGGGAGCGACTGAGACATTGGCTTCCCCCCTTCAGAGGCAGACAACGGCGCGCCGCTCAGCAGACGGAAGTCAACACGGGTGGCAGTAAGCCCAAAGAATTATCCGAGAAAGAGAACAATTATCTACCGCACAAGGTTTATGCGTACTGCGAAGACATGAACTGCCATATGAGAAAGAGCTGCCTGAATTGCCGTATTCGTCACTTACACGGCTTTGTCCCCCGAAATGGGCCATGCGAGCAACCATCCCTCGGTGAGTGAGAACCACGACCAGGGTCGGGTAATGTGGATCGGCGCTTTTCAAGTCAGGGCGATTTTACGTGGTAACCACGCAAAATAAGATCAAAAAGCTCGGGTCGCTTGTTGTTTTTTCTCAGCGCAGGTGTTGCTGCATGACACTAACGCAGGTCCTAGTTGAGCTTGGGTGGGATCCGATGTGCCAGACGCAGCCCTGGTAAAACGGGCGTTATTTGCGCCTGGGCCCTCTATTCGATGGAGCACTCCGCCGATGACCAGGATTGGTAAGACATGTTGCCTGCTTTTTCTTTCGCAGTGCTTTCGCCCTGGAGGAGGACGAAGCGACAGAAGCGTTCTGCCCGGACCAGAAAAGGGAACAGCAGGGCAGCGAGGATGCAAGCCAAGTGGAGATGGGTAATGTCAAAGGTGCTTTTGTTACCCACTCGCATCTGCCATGTCTTGTCTCTGTTCCTCATTTCCCCATGAATCATAGCTATTCCGCGTCGGTGGGGGGGCAGGAAAGGACGTCGGGAGTGCGTGGGCTGCGTGTTGTTGCTGTCAGGCACAGATGCGGGAGAGCGAGAGGGGGGGATGCAAAACAGCGTGGGCAAAGGGTGGACATAGGATGGGATGGGCAACAAGATGATATGTTTCTGGTTTTTGCCGGATCCTGAGATGATCAGTTATTTAAGGTGCCGGTCATCCCGTCATCTGTCCACCTTTGTCTTCACTCCCAACAACAGCTTCAGCTTCACTCACTCAGAACACTCTCACCCATACACTCTTTCAGTTCTACCACACTCGCTTCTTTCAAGCCTCTACCAACCAACCACTCCAAATCAATCACAATGAAGTACTTCGCTGTCGCCGCTACTCTCGCCTCCATGGCCGCTGCCAACCCCGACCTTCTCGGTCTCGGTGACACCGCCAACAA
>JANAKD010000138.1:0-34015 GCA_027627215.1 Lecanicillium saksenae | reverse complement strand
TGACACGGCCTTCGGCGCAGGACAACTACTCCGGCCACAGTCTCCGCTGTGGGCGCACTGTACGCACGGTTTCCTACTCCGGCGTCACGCCGACTGGGGGAACCCGCCAAAATAGCATCCAAGATGGTCGCAAAAACGGTCAACCAACCTGACCCCAACAACATCACCCTCATTCCGCTGAATGGCGGTTGTTTTTGGCGCTTGGAATTTTAAAGTGAATGCGAAACTCGGTTGCCAAAGATAGGCTACTTTTGGTCCATTTCCATGGTACAGTTTCGGAGCACGACGCGCCAGACGATATACGAGCCTCTGATGGTGGGCAATGGTTCCCTTTGCATCGACGGTTCATGGATCATGACATGAATGACTTGTGGTGTTTTTCTAACATAACAAAAAAAGTTGTCCGCCTCTTTTTTTTTTTTTCCTTCTTCTCCACACTGACGATGGTGGGGCAGAGTTTTAGTCCATGGCTGGCTGTGCCTCAGCCTGGATCCTCCCTCTTGCCGCCAACCCCGTGGCGAGGAGAAAGGAATTGACAGGAAAGAGGATGACGTTGTTTGTCCAATTGTAGTTATGATTGAATCAAAACCAGGCGAAAGCTCTACACGCCAATATATATCGTGGTGAGGAAAGTCAAAGACAATGGTGCCTGCTGTAGTACCAATTCCTCTCTTCTCTCC
This sequence comes from Lecanicillium saksenae, assembly GCA_027627215.1. Classification (NCBI taxonomy): domain Eukaryota; kingdom Fungi; phylum Ascomycota; class Sordariomycetes; order Hypocreales; family Cordycipitaceae; genus Corniculantispora; species Corniculantispora saksenae. The sequence goes on along the minus strand of JANAKD010000138.1, from coordinate 33,335 downwards.
CCCTCGGAACCCGCCGCATCTCAGATGGAACCAGATCCTGGGCGCGCTCCTCAAAGACATTGAACCAGGCTCAGTGCAGTGCCTAGTTAGAGGTCGAGGCATAGGTCATAGACGCATGCATTATTACGAGTGCAGCCTGCAAGGGAAAGAGACCACACGAAAGAACGCCCGCAGCTACCCGTACCCTGTGCGTAAGTGGCAGACAGCCCAGGTGGTGCTGACCTGCAGGTACCTTTCGGGCGTCTCAGAACCCAGCTAGAACAGAGAGAACAAGCAGCCTGGCGTTGGCGTTGGTCTGGGACTAGCTCGGAGGAGGTGAGAACAAGGTTGTCACGCGGATGGCCTGGGTTGCAACCATGACCACCACCGCGACGACCGGGCTAAAGCCACGCAGCCCTGCCTCGACCGCTCTCGCTGAGCCGTGGTTCTTAATACTCTTTTTTGTTGACTCGGACAACACTGACGTCGAGGCCAGCACATCCCAGATACCTGGTCTCCGCCAGACATGCCACATACGGCCGTGGCCACATGACCACCTACTTTCTGGCGCGGGTGCGCCGGCGTGCCCCCTTTAACAGAAACACAACAGCCTGTAGCGCCTGTTTATTTTGTTTGCGAGGATCTGGAGGCGTTTTTTCTGCCTCCGATGACGGAGGATGTAGTCTTGAAGGGAAAGTTTGCGTTCTAGACGTAGTTTGTCCAGATGTGAGACGTGGCGTGCATGACGATGGGCTTGCGCAACCAAATGCAGCAGGTGGTCTATTGCTGCCAATGGCCAGAGGAGGTAGCATTTGCTGCAGGGCTGAAAAAAAAAAAAAAAGACTAGTCTTGACCGGTGTCTCTTAGGATTAATCTTGCACTTTATCATGTCGCTGCAATCATGCAATATTCGAATCTCACCGTGACTCTCGAGTATAGGTTAAGCTGGTACCAACGTCATGCTACACACGCCTGTACCATCACAGCACACCCCTGCATCTGAAAGATATTCTCAAGTATATTTTTAATCCAAACGAGGCCGTGAGACCGTCTATCCCAATTGTATAACTATCCTGCATGACTGCACGCCGGCACTCATACGTGCTTTGTATATATATATGTAAATGCATAAAAAATCATGGCCCCATTTCTAATGAACGTACAAAAATGACAGCGCGCGCCGTCCTCACTTTCTATATTATCTCTCCCGCAAGAAAACGTTTAAACAAGAAAACGACGAGAAGAGACCAAGTGTTGTACGAATAATACGCGTCTAGCTTGCTGCTTGCCGTACCACACACCCCCATCGCAAAACTTGCTCCCCTAAAACAAATTCGCAAACAAGACTAGAAAAAGAGAAAGGACTACCAATCCGTGCGTCTCGATACTTTGTTTTTTTTGTCTGTTTCTTCCTGCTCCAGTTTTGTCGTGCATCTTTTTTTGGTCTGGGTTACATCCAGCTCGCAGATGTAGGTGTTTCTTGAAAAGTGACGTGGCCGAATTGTAACCGCTGTTGTATAGTGGAAAATAAAAAAAATCGCAAAATGAAAAACCCTGGTTAATCCGGTTAGTGACCGTCAAGGCAAGGACTTGCCTACGGCGCAACATACCATCAACTCCGAAATCCAATCAAAAAGTGGCTGTCCAAAACTGTCTAGACGGGGGCGTTGTTGAACAGGTAAGAGACGGACTCGCCGTTGTGAGTGCGGCGAATGGCCTGAGACGGTCAGCAAGAGTCGGCGAATGAGAGTGTGGGCGACATACCTCGGCCAGAGTGCCAGAGACATCAATGACCTTGAGCTTGGGGCAGCGCTCAGCCTTGTCGCCAACTAAAAATATGTTAGTTTGAGATTCCAGATGCACATTTCACCTTGGTTGCTTACGAGGAACAGCTGCGAGATGTTAGTACCAATCATATATAACATGTTGATGGATTCGACTTACTGTTGGTGACGACAACACCAGCGAGACAAGACTGGTTGATAATCTCAATAGCCTTGCCACTCAGGATGCCGTGGGTGACAATGGCAAAGACCTCCTTGGCACCGTTCTCGTTGAGAGTGGCAGCAGCCTTGGCAAGCTACAGATATATTAGCGTATCATTCATACACGATCCAGAAGAAGTACGTACAGTTCCGCAGGTATCGGCCATGTCGTCGACGAGAATGGCCGTCTTATCCTGCACGTCACCGACGAGGACCATGCGGCCGACAACGTTGGGACGGGGACGCTCCTTGTGAATCAGGGCAAAGGCCGTGTTGAGACGGTCAGCAATCGAGGTGGCGCGCTTGGCACCGCCCGCGTCGGGGGATACGATGACGCAGTCGTTGACCTGCAGGTTCTCGCGGATCCAGCGCAGCACCGAGGGCTCGGCGTACAGGTTATCCACGGGGACGTTGAAGAATCCCTGGATCTGCGATGCATGGAGGTCCATGGTGATGACGTGGTTCTGAGCAGTATTAGCTTGGATGTGTCGCCGAAAAGCGTTGTGCGACGGTGAATACTCACGCAACCAGACACCTGCAGCATGTTGGCAATGAGCTTGGCGCTGATGGGCGCGCGCGACTTGTCCTTCTTGTCCTGGCGCGCGTAGGGAAAGTTGGGAATGACGGCCGTGATGCGACGGGCCGAGGCAGTACGACAGGCGTGAATCATGATGAGGAGCTCCATAAGCCCGTCATTCACGTCACCGGGAGCCGTCGACTGCAGGATGAAGACGTCCTCATCACGGACAGACTCACCAATCGACACACTTGTCTCTTGGTTGGAGTAGTTGAGGCTCATGGTATTGGCAATGTCGATGCCAAGGCTGCAGGGTATAGCATGTTAGCCGTCTAGTCTCTCCTCGGATGACTGGTTGTATGCGCATGCGAGTGTGTCTTGCTGCAGAATGAGGCTGAAAAAAAAAAGAGACGGTTGAGGTATGTGCTTGGCTCGTCGCCATTGCGCATCAACCCGCGGTCGCTGCATCGAGAAGAGGGCAAAAACGTACCGATTGGCCACCTTGGCACTGAGCTCCGGATGGGAGCTACCCGAAATAAGCTTAATCTCGTTGGCCATTTGATCCAGCATGATCTCGGTGTTGCTTTGAGATGGCAATCTCTCTTTTTTTTCAGGTCTCTATCCTCGGTATGGCGGGGCGCAGGGATTTTTTTTTCTCAGGTCACGGCTCGGTAACGTAACCGGAATGAGACGGTATGCTACTGCAACGTTGGTCTGGGGTTGTCTTGGATCGAGTGAATAAGCCCCAAAATGCGCAGAAAAGGAAGAGGCAACCTTGATGAGCTCCCAGAGAGACAATTCCAAGTCGATGAGGATGCGTGGCGATATAAATATTCACAAGCGTACGTAAAGAGTCAGAGTTTTGCCCGGCTGTCGATTGGACTGCGGGCCGTGGACCCAGCGCGAGGTACCAGCGCCCGCCCAGCGCCGTCGAGTCACTGACTCTGGGCTGCAGCGGCTGCTTCAGCGGCTTGGGGCGCGGTTCAAGGAGCTTCGCATCACCACTGTAGAGTCACGTGCCGCACCTGTACCTGCCCGGCCACCTCCAAGCTATGCGGCTACGGAATATGGCAGCGAAATATATCAGAATAGCTCCAGTTCGTTGCCATTCTGCTCTTCTATAACATAAACACAGCTCGTTCAGCGCGGCAGCTGCCAACATCGCCCGCCGACACGATGTGGCCAACACTGGCGCTACTGCAGTACGTGGCTGTCTCTAAACGCATGCTTTAAGCCTCCACGCCCATCTACATACAGTACCCAACACCCTACGCGAGCTACTACCAACATCGCTTTCCGACGTCCCCCGAACAAATCCGCCGACGCAGTTTTGTTTCCGGGACACACAAATAGGACAGGCACCGCGCCATTCTGTTTGTACACCTGGACAATATCCGCCGCTATGTGACGGGTGAACCTGCATGTCTCGGATGTCATCGTGGACTGGGAGCTGATACGCCTCTTGCCATCACCGCCTCCACGGCGTCCATCCCAAAGTAACACTTTATGAGTCATGCTGCATCTTCTGCTGAAAGCAGAAATACAAGCATCATGGAATCAGATTCTACCTCATCGACGTCTACCTCATCGACGCCGGACCTACCTCTTCCCTCCCGTTCTGTGCTGTTCGACGCCCAGGCGGTGCCGTCCAAGCTGCGCCTGCTCATTGTCGCCACAGGCCCGCGTGAGACCTCCTGGGCACATGCACTCATCGTGCGCCTATCCAAGAGCCCGGATATCGAGATGCGCGCTGTTGTCGATGATGTCGTACCGCGAATGACCCAGACCATCATCGCCATGCAAAACATGAGCTTTGCTGTGGGCTGCCCAGACCGACCAGAAGACGTTGAATTCTACCGCCACCAGGCGTTTGACTTGGTCGAGTGGGCTCATCTTCTTATTTGCTTACCGCTTGATGCGGATGGTATAGCAAAAATGCTGGCAGGTATATCAGATACTCTCATCGGCGAAGTTTTACGAGGTTGGAGTCCGCAGAAAGGCATCGTCATGGTACCAGGCATGAGCAAGCCCATGTGGTCAAACTCTACCACAAAGGAGCACTTGGATAAGCTTCACCGAGGACCGCGGCTGGTGCAAGTCGTCGAACCAATCTTATGGCACTATGAAGGCCGCCCCAATGCTAAACGCGTCCCCAGCTGGAATTCATTCCACCAAGTCCTACGGATCATTCAGCATCGTGCAGATCTGCTGGGACTTGGCCGCGATATCGGAATCATCATGCCAAATACAGCCATGCCCTTTAAAGAAGGAATTCAATGTCCGCAACTGCCGCCAGAAATTTGGACACTGATTCTTGAGCACGCCAACGACTGGGAGCTGGCACAAGCTCTCGGTATTTACACATCACTACCGACACCCCACACCTGGCATCTTCATCCAAAGGAAGGGGTGGATCACATCCGTGTGTACGAGCACGAGCTGGAAAAGACTGCACTGACCGGCGCAAGTTCATCCGTGTGCAGAAAGCTCTCACAAGCCCCGGATGGATACAGCCATCTTTCAGCCCTCTTCATCAAGCTTCTACTCAGATTTGCGCATGTAGAAGCACTCGAGTATATCGAGTCCAACAAGCCAGAGTTATTCATGGCCCTGGACGGCACAACGATTCCGACCAAGGTTTCATCGTTCTTCCCTTGTGCGAAGATGCTCCAATACTGGAAGCACAGTCAGTGGTTTGCCGATCGGCACATGTACGATGCCGAAGCGGTAGACGGAGCCTCTAGATATGGTCATGTGGACATGCTGGATTGGTGGTGGCGGCAGTCCGGCATGCCGCTGCGGTACACGGAAACTTCGTTGGAGCAGGCCAGCGCCAACGGGCACATTGCTGTCCTCCAATGGTGGCAAGAGGCTGCGCTGCAGGATGAGTCGGTCGTGCTACGACCAGGACGTGCGCTGCTCTGGGCAGCGCAGCTCGGACGCGCCGACGTGCTGCAGTGGTGGCATTCGTCCAAAATTGCCGTCGCCCACGAGAACGAGGTGATCAACACGGCTTGTCAGAACGGACACGTCGCTGTGCTGGAAGTCTGGCGCAGAGCGAAAGGAGACATGCGAATCTACATTGATGATGTGGATGTCATGTCGGCAACATCGTACGGGCATGTCTCGGTGCTCGAGTGGCTGCAAGCCTTTTCGCGCGGGCAGCTGCCTGGCATGAGCGGCGGCGGTCAGCCGATCGAGTTTCGCGTTTGCGATATACAGGCATGTCTGCACAGAAACTCGAGGGAGCAGAGAAGAGTCAGAACATGGTGGGCCAAGAATGGCATTCGACCAGCACCAACGGCAAGCGAGAGATCTAGAGACATTGCGCGTCTGTGAGTTGGACGATGGATTAGACGACGAACTACGCTTGATTTCAGGGCGGACATAAAAGACCAGGAACCAGCTCGAGCTTCTTTCTGTCAAAGTTTTAAAGACATGGAACCGAGCATCTCATGATACCATGAATTCCACACCAGCCCAATGACATGTGATGCACTGACAGTCAAATATGGGCCGCAAAATGAGGGCTCGTTTCCACCCGTTCAACGTTGCGGGTGGAGGTGGTCTCCTCATCAGCCCGCAAGCCCGGCACTGCCCGATGAGCCAATGCTAAAAAACATATAAATTGATGAAAGTGGTGTCGTTTAATATGTGCCATGCTGAGGTAGGCGGTGACCAAACGACTACGACGGCGAAGGTGGCGGCTGACACTTCCTCCGATCAGGCTTGCTCTTGAGCAAGAGCGCAAGCCATGCCAAGAGAATATTCGTTCTAGATGTCTTCCTTTTTTGGCCCATGGTGGCGCTGGTCTTCAAAAACCTCCGCTTAGTAGGGGGTTCGCGCCGCTTATTCGGGCGTGGCATGCGCCGAGCTGGGCATTGACTGCAGCTGGGAAGCTATGTACCCAATCCACAAATCAGAGAAATTACAGGGCTCTCGCAGGGATAAATGAGCTGCTAAGGTGGCTCTAGTCGTGTACCTTGCAGATTGGCAAGGTTCTCCGTCCCATAGTGACGATTGTTTAAACTGGCAACTGACCAAAAAAGGGGCGGCCTCGGCGACGTACCTGAAACCCGAGTTCAATCTATCCAAGAAAAAGTTTCTTTTGGGCATTGCTCATTTGTTCATGGGAATCTATTCGATGAAGAAGCGAGAACCCTTTTTGTTTGGTCTATTTTCTTTGCGCGCGAAAAGTTTGGAGATGCATTGTTGTCTCTTTTCTTACGGATAGGCTGATCCGCGCGCGGCATGATGCATGAATGAGAGAGTTGTATGATGAACCAACCCGCCGCCGCGTTGCCGCCTGATGAGCAAGCTCTGCCCAGGGGTAGGAGACCCTTGCAGTATTGCTTTGCGTGCTGACGTGCCGCTACTCTGGCAGCGCAGGATGCCATTTTAGGAATTGCTTGGAAGCATTCATCGTATTTGTGATAATTTTTTTTCTTCACCTTCTGGAAGGGGTCGTTCCGCAAATAATCCTGGCAACTTACATCTATATTAATTAATATTGGCTGCCGAACAAGGCTGGCTGAAAGGTTGTTGCTCTTCCCCCACACGTCATTTTACTATCCGGTTCTTGCGCTGCAGAAGCACGCAGGCTGTCGGTATAAGCGGCGAGGGGCTGTAATATGGTCAGGGATGCGGCCTGGCTATCGGAAAGAGGGAAAAATAAATAAATAAATATCCTCTTTTGTTTCTCTCTTTGCCAAGAATGGGCATTTCCCGAACGGATGACGTTGGAACTTGGCCATGAGGATCCCGTTTCTTCGGGTTCCCGTGTGCCCCGAGGAACGGCGAGCCGGCGGTGTCTCACCCGTCGGCGATGACTGATGATGAAGTTTCCTTGTTTCCGCCGTTCTTGAGCAGGAGGCCAGCCTCTCCAGGTGCTTCCCGGTTCTTGCGAGAAAGCGGCGTTAGCTACCAGTATTGGAGATTGGCTGGACCCCCTGCGTTGCATCGTCGGCCGAGTAAATTGTTAGCCTGTAGACTAGCAGACGCAAGTGAGATTGAGCGGTCCCGGCGCAATGGCCCTGGAAACAAAATAACACAACGGCTTGGGGAGTGGCGCGCTTGTCTTGACTGGGCGCATGTTGCCGTCCAAATACGAATTGGCCCTTTGGTTCCGTGGTTGCCAAGCTGGGAAGAGGAAAATTAGGTATTCCCCGTTGGGTGCGGATCGACAACAGCCAGCCAGGTTCGCCGGGGAGCAGCGCCACCAACAGCGGAAGCCAGCAGGCCAGGAAAAATCTACAGCGGCTTGCATTGTGCATTACAGCATGGTTCGGGTGCCACGAGCGCTGTACCTATGCTGGCTCAGTCTCTGTCCCGTAGAGGTGCCTGACTGACTGTGCAAACGCCGCTTCTTCTCCTTCATCCTCCTTCACTACTTTCATCATCTGCATCAATCTTCGCAATGTCCTCAATTTCCCCCTTGCTGCGCTTACAAAGTTAATTCCATCTGCCGACATTCGCACCCTCTCCCGTCCAGGTTCGGGATTCTTCTTTCCTGCTCCTTTCGTACGGCTCACCCGCACGGTTCCCACAAACCCCAAGGCTCTAAAATAAGACGAGCTAGAGACCAAGCCGGCGCACTAGCGCTATCCAACGCCGTCATTTCCCAGTGGACTCTTGCTCTTCTTTTTTACTTTTTTCTTTCTTCGCGGCCCCCAGTTCTCTTCTCCAAGAACGGCTCGCCCCGGTTTTCACAGCGACCTGTGCGTGCAGTGGTGCCTGGCCCGGGACTATTGTTCGACGCGGCAAGACAATGCTTGGTGTGGGTTGTTGGGCTGCTGGATTCGTCGTATGAGAGCGTCCGTGCCGTTTGGCCACCAATCTAACGGTTTCTTTTACGGGATCTTGTTATCCCCCTTAGGCAAAATGAAGAGCAAGCAGAATAGAGCATCATCAAATTACCGTCTGGTCTCGTACAAAACAGACAGAACAAAGTGGCTCTCTCGCAACCGTCCTTTCCGCTACAACAACAACGACTCGTGCCCTTTGCCTTCTTTTCTCGTGCAGATCTGCGGCCCACTCGCCATATCCGCAAGAGTCCGGACGATGGGTGGTGCTGGCGAGTCGAACTAGCAGTCGGTGGTGGCCCCTCCCCTCCTCTTCAGACCCCCAGGGAGTGAGGAGCTGGAGTAAATTCAGGGACAAGGACCGGCCTGCCTGCCTGGTCTGATGATGGCTGGCTGGGCGTCGACGGAACGAGCCTTCGTCTGTTCTTCTTTTGGGTTTCCAAAGCTCCGCACCTCTGCAGCCAAGGCTGCTGCACCTCTTGGTCTCCAGCCCCGACACACACGCTCAAGCTGTTAGTTATACACACACGCACATACGCACGCGCGCATACAGAACACGACGCACAACTGCGTAATAAACTGCTCCAGCCAGCAGGGTCTCCCAATCACCGTCTGCTCCCCCGAATATTTACTGCCACTCTTGCAGACCCGCCTGATCGGCCGACCGCATGTTCAACTCAACACGCTAAATTGCCAGTGGAGACTGACTGTTCGCACTGCTTGTCGGCCTTGTTCCTGTCCCTTTTTCGAGTCTCGCCTGAATCGCTTACTTGCTCCTCTCCTCTCCTTCTACTTCCTGGCCGGCCTTTTCAAACCTCTCCCATCCACCATAACTGGCTGGCATCCCGCTGCTCCTCAGCTCCGCTGCAGTCTGTGTGCCGTTGCATTAACACACTAACGCACTCGAAATAGCGCCAACTGCAGAACGGCGTTGGCGGTCACCGCGACTTTGCATGTGCGCCACTCATACGGCTTTGGGGCTGGATGATTCAGCCTTGACCCCTCCCCCGGAACCTCGACACATTCCCGCCTGCCGCGACTGCTCGTCTCAGACGACATAAACCTCAACCCCCCAAAATTCTACGACGCATGCTCCTGCACTCATTCGAACCAACTCCAGCGTGAACCAGCCTGGCGGCGTAGACCAACTTATTCAAGGCCACGGCTACCCCGCCTGCAAAAGTTGCGCCTGCCTTCAACATGATGGCTCGGTTTACTTTCGCAAAGGGCCGCAAGAAATCGCCGCCTCAGCTGGTCCTTGCTGAGCCCATGAGCAAAGCCCACAAGATTCTCGGTTCCACGCCTATCAGTATCGATTCCCCCAAGCCGTGGGATGACGCTTCTTCTGGATTCAGCGGCGGAACTGGCGATAGTACCGCTCCCAGCTATGGCAGCACGGATGACGACAATTCCGACCACCATGTAGCAATCGCACCTTCAGAAGAGGACTGGTCCAATGACTCGGAGATGCTGCCGGCTATCCTCGAATCTACAGGGCTGGACAGCGACACCGATCAAGGCCTCACTGACATGACCCATAGCGTGCGCAAGACGCAGTCTTCGTCTACCATCAGATCCTGGTATGACAAGTCCAAACAACCATTGGCCATTACCCAGCAGACTTCAGCATCATCCATGGCCAAGGGCGTTCCTGCCAAGATCCACAAGATGCTCGATCTGGAAAACGACCCAACTGGCCCCAAAACGAAAAAGAAACCGCCCATGCTCGACTTCTCCAACTTACGCAGCGCCTCTCGCATATCGCGTAAAGGCTCAAATAGCCAACTCCGTACTGATGGAACTGTGGTGAACGACATGGAAACTGCTGTACGATCCCCTTCAATCATGTCCATGATGACACCAACTGGCAAGCCGCGGAAAATTCAGAAACGCAACACAAAAGATAGCGTGCTGTCCCCTGCCTTCGAAGAGGAGCAGCGCCCGCACACGACAGGCGGAAGACGTCGTGGAAGCTCAATGAAGGAGGTTCCATCTCTTTACGATCACTATGAGCAAATGACTCTTCGTCACATGATGCAAGAGGCCGAGGTGGAAGAAGATGAAGAAAGAGGCCAAGAGAACGAGCAGGAGCCTGAAGTACAGCAACATGAAGAACCAGGAGAAGGGCAGGATTTACAGTGGCTGCATGATGTTCTAGCAACGACGCCTCAAACAGCTTTATTCATGACTGGACTCACCCCGGCAGCTTCGCACAACAGATCCACCAGCACCGCGAGCAAGCTCACGACAAGCACCCGAAGATCCAAGAGCCTAGATCGACACGATCTTCAAGAGACGAGCATGCTGATGCTGTCATCCGATTCTGAAGAAGACGATATACCTGCACCCCTACCACGATCGCAACCTACCAGCCCGATGCGCCGCCCGTCAACAGCAAATGTATCACCTCGTACAGTTTCGCGCGCTCAATCTTCCAGGGCACCCTCACAAGCCTCCGACTACAGGCCTATGCGCCACTCGAAGCGTACCAGCTTTGCGCCTGCCAACACGTACATCACCATTCCCAATAGCAGCAGAATGAGCACCGAAACTGCCATTCCCATCGGAATAGACTCGAGATCGAGCACGCCCTACACCGATGCGCCGTCATGTCGCACGTCGTTAATGTCTAATATCTCCAGCGGCTCAGCTCTGCACCCGAGCAGCAACTATATTCAGGAGGCACGGGCAGTTACGATGCTGGCTGGCCGAAGGCCATCACGAGTGGAATATGGCGACGAAAACAGCCCCGATACTGCGACCCCCTCGACAACCTTGCCTACTGTCGCAAGAAGAACCCTTCCCCTGACACAGACGCCACCAGAGGAACTCACGCCGCCTCTCAGCCCTACATCCGTCGATTTTTATATCCGCTCGGCCCGGTCTTCTATCGATGGACCTGGCAGCCAGAATCGTTATATGGCTGTTACCCGACAAGAAGAAATGTTACTCTCTGCGTTACGCAATAAGAAGCAGCACAGTAAAGAGCCGTCCACTGACATGCCCGAGCAAACAGCGCAGAAATACAATATTTCACCCTTTGCAGAAGCAGCACCAGCGACCGAGGAGGCTGAGGACGAAACGGACAGCATTTTGGAAACAGAAATCATTGCAGCAGAGGCCATGTTTGATTTTGGATTCCCCGCTCCACCCACTGCCCGCAAGCAATCATTTTTTGAGAACGCCATTACCGCATCTGCAAGCATGAGCAGCCGCGCGTCCACCGCGACAACCGATAAGCTCTCCCAGTCTAGCATCGGCGAAACCGACAGCATGCTGGACCGGCGCCAGTCGTCATTGACGCCTGCACCAGCGCCGATGCCCCTTCGGGGTATTCTCAAGAAGCGTAGCTTCCAACGGGAGGAGCTAGAGATGGAACCGGAGCCGGAGCAGCAGGAGGTGATTTTGTACCTGGACGATGCAGAACCCAGTCCGGATCTGGCAGACTTCTCAGAGTTTGGCTATCTCGCCATGCCCTCTCTCCAAAGTGAAGATTCACAAACGTCTCTGCAATCGAACCCGCCTGTCGGTGAACCGACGCTGACGCAGGTACTGCCCTCTTCGTCCAAGTCAGCTTCGGATGGCAAACGTGTAGAGCGCGCCCATCGCTCGCCGAGCGTCATGGCCCCTGTCCCCGAAGACAGCGAGTTGGAATATGAAGACGAGGACGTTCCGCGACCAGACAGCCCCATATCGCCCGACGCCTTTCCTGCTGTGCCGCAAATACGAACCACGTTGAGCAGCATGGCGCGACTGAGCGCTGTTGGCTCTACACCGATGATGAACGAGCCCGGGTGGTGGGGCGACGACGACTAAACCAATAGCACCTTCGGACTCTCTTGTTATAATACTGGTATATATCCCACGACGATACGACATTTCATGATGGTTTTGAACATAGACTTCACCCGCGGCTTTCTGTTCTGGATACCTTTGCACGCATATTATTGTCTCTACAGCCTTCATGGAGGATGGCGCTGTACATTTCGCCATATCAATCGTTTTTAATTTTATTTGTTGTTTTTATATGTTTGGATTAGGAAACTTGCGATTGTTTTCCGCATCTTGAGGACCCTTATTTTGGTCAAGATATACCCGCCTCGTTATCATCTGCAGCACCGGTTATTGCATTATTTAATCATCTTAGCGATACGCCTAGTTTTGCTGAATAATATTAATTATTTATTTGCCAATAATATTCCCGTTGCATCTCGTTTTCTTTCCCAACATGTAGCAGATACTGTTGGAAGTGAGTGTGGTCAGGTTGAGGCGGCGTGGCGGGGCTCGGAAATCTTGCAAGGGTCATTCATACATGACTGGGGGTCATCGACGCGATCCAGATTGAACTTTACGCGTCAAACTATCAATTGAGGAGAGAAAAGATGGCGAGAAATATCTACCCGACGTGAATTTTTTACATTATTATACGACTATTTATATATGAAATTGGCCAAGGAAAAAATACGAGCCATGGAGGATTGGGCGCGCGACAGCTCCGACGAGGAGCTTTCCATGCCGCCGTTCCAGCTCAACGCCGTCACCGAGGCGCTCCTCGCGGACCTTGACCCAACGAGCACCGCGACGCAAGATGAGCACGCCGTGCACCCGCGGCGGCATCTCGAACCCCCAAACGGGAAACAGACGGCGCACCCACAATCGCATCGTGGCGAGAGGCTGCGCGGGGGCGTGGACGACACACCGCTAGACGGAGCGGCGGCGGCGGTGGGCGGCGACTCGGTCGCGCTGGGGCCTGGGTTTGCGGAGATGGCGAGGAGGCCGCCTCGACGACCGCGGAAGCAGGTGAATTTTGACCTGGGCGAGGGGAACGAGACTGAGGAAAGGGAAAAGGAAGAAGTGMAGGAAGGGAATGTACGGTAGGCCGCCATCGACCCAGACGGAGAGGATGCCGAGCCAGATGACTTGAAGGACGAGGTAGAGGATGGGACCGCCGTAGGCATCCATGGCGCCGGTGGTCTTGTATATGCCGTTTGTGCAGCCTAGGCCGCCGCCGTTGAGCCCTACGAGCAGCGCACGAACGAGGTTCGCCATGGGCAGGAAGAATCCAAGCCCCCATGCCACGCCAGAAATGACCTTGTCGGGCTGCGCCAGTGTTCCCTGTATACACGCGTTAGCAGTCGTTTACCCGCTGGGGCTTCGTGGTCACTCACGTAGACGGTGCCGAATCCAACGGCGAAGCAAATGAGGTTGACGGTCAAGGCCGCGAGGAATGACTTTAGCGGGCCGTTGGAGACGTGGCTGACAATCTGCGAGATGAAGTTGCCGCAGATGCCGTACAAAGTAAATACGAGAATCATGAGCCACGGGATGCCGATCCAGCCAGTGATCGGGATGAGGGCAATGGTGCTGACGACAGACATGACGAGGATCCAGAGGAAGTCGAACAGTATGTAGGCCACCATCTGCGGCGTCCTGCGCACTCCGTTGGCGTACTGCAGAGACCGCGTGTTGCTGCGTCGCTCAATGGCCGGGTACACGACGAAGAAGGCGGGATACGCGGCCTGGATGAGGGCGATGAACATGGCAAAGACCCAGGCACCGATTTGCGTGCTCTATATTCGCGTTAGCATGTTTCAGTTTGCTATCATTTATGGGAAAACGATGCGTACCTTGGAGATGGTTGGCAAGGCGCCATATCGAGTATCAATCTCGATATTGCCAGCCGCTTGGTGCCAGATATTGAGCAGCTTGGCGCCTGTGGGCTCCGAAATATACTGGATATACTGGTACGCTATGATTGGGGGGTTGTCTTTTTGTCCGCTACCAAAGTAAATGCCCTTTTGGTCAAAACCAGTCTGGTTCTGCATGTACGAGAGCCAGGATTCCTTATCCTTGAGCGTCTTCACAAAGTCATCGGCGAGCGTTACATTGAGAGACTCAAAGTCGTTGTATCCACCTTCAATCTCCTTGTAGATGGACGCGTTCGCGCTCGCGGGGCTCACGGTAAGCGACGGGCAAAAGTCTCCGCCATATTGTTGACAACTTGGGTCGTACCTGAAGCTGGGGGTGGATGTGGAACTCAACTGAGCCTGGTATCGGCTGCAGTCGTCGACGACGAGCTTGGTCGTCTCCGTCATCAGCCCGACGTTGGCGGCCACGACGATGGCGACGAGATCAACCACGACCTCATCGGCGCCGTCATCGACCTCTGCGACCGCGAGGCCGCGGGCCGCAACTTTGCCGGGCTCGGCATCCCGGGCCTGTCGAGGCTCCTGGGCAAGTTCCGCGGCGGGTGCGGCTCACCCGAGCGAGAGGAGGAGGAGGAGCAGGTGAATGGCAAGGTGAATGGCGATGCCCACAAGGAGGACGCGGTGATTCCGTCGACCGAGATCGAGTCGCCCTCCAAGAAGCGCAAGAGCGACTGGATCGAAGGAGCAGAGCAGCAGGCATAGTGTGTTCAAAAGCGGTTCAAATCTCAGAATGAGACATTATTTCTTGGTTTACACGATTTCATTTTACTATTTCCATATTTGTTTAGATGATTGATACTTGATCAAGGCCGGTTAGGATTGGAACATTTCTTACATCATATCAATATACGGCCGTCTATGGACGATTAACTCATTCCTCTGTGCTAATATTTGCGGGCATTTGCTTCTTTGCGTCCTTCTATTCAGTCAGCTGTGTATCTGGCTAGATTTGTATTGGCATGTATCCGAGATGGCATTCTTGGGTCCCGGAGAAAGGCAGCTTTTTTGAAGAAGCTCCTCCGAAGGAAGGATTGCTTGTCAGTCTCTACGCTAGCTATTTATCATGAAATGACACACACCTTCACACCTGATCCCAATCGAGTCGTCGCATGAGGACTGTTTGCGTGGTGTCCCAATCGTGTAGAGAATGTCAGAAGCGCGTTAGAATACGGCCTCACAGCGCAGGCAACATCTAGAATTGATCTTCAGTCTACGCTGTTCACTTGAAACTAGGAAACTGGCTTAAATTCCAGAAGTAAACCTGCCAAAGACACATACAGAAGACACTATCAACAGCTCTTCAGCTTGGTAACAACGGACGGCGAAGGCGAGAACAAATCTAATGAATGAGAACGAATGCGACCTCTCCTGGTCGTGTTTCATGTGATCCGATGACGATCTCGCGTATCGGAGCAGTTAGTTTGCTCTTCTTACAACACGGAGGATGCCTGCGAGGCTGCATTCTGTCCCTTCTTGGCGGATCGTGTCTCCAAACTCTCTCGGAAGAGTCGTCGCGTTGTTATTGTCAACGATGTTATCGTCAACGTTGTTATTATCAACGTTATTATCGTCAACTACTTCTTGAATTTCACTAGCTTCGTTATTTGAGTGGTTGTTATCAGGTTTTCTCTCAATATATTCCATGTTCACTGCCAATATATCAAAGCGCCAAGCGGCATCGCCTCGAATCGCCGCGGCGGTATGAAGTCGGTACTCGCTGCAGCTCCTTCATGCGCCTATATCCACGAGATGTCACCAGAGAAGAACCAAAATCAAGCAACTTATATCGTGCTTGGCACTCTCCCCGGTGTACGTTCATGGTCATGCCCTCTGCTATGTCCGTATGTCGTTTTGGACGGCTTCATCACACGGAGCAGAAATTTGGACGACTGTAACGACGAAACAGTGGCGGAAGCAACGATAACAACAGTGAACGGGTTAAATTGAGCTCTATTTACTTCTCATAGTATGCTCAAGAAAATACTGGATCTTGAAAATCGATTATCGTTTTCAATACATAGCCTCTTTTGCCGCACTCTGGTTGCCCGAGATTCTTCGCTTTTCTTTTTCGGCAGCCACGTTATTACAGGGCATACCCACCAGCATATCACTCTGATATAAACTCCAGAGTCGAATATTGAACCTCCATTTGCGGCTGTACGTTTTCTTCGACTCTTGCTAATCATTTATGCTCAAGTTTCCTGCGGCTTGCGACATAGCTGGCTCCCGATTGCGCGTAACAGATGGGCAGGAATGCCAAGCAGCCTCACAGAGTCACTTTCCCTGGGCAACAGGCGATATCGGCACAAAATGGTGCCCTCCGTTTCCGTTTTTAGGAATGTGGTGGCGGGCTCCCCTCGTGTCTGCACTACATCTAGAATGTGGAAATTGAGGCACACGCAACGCCGACACCCATGTCCTCAACATTCAAAAAAAGAAAACGCCACAGCCCGCCCTATAGATTAAAACCCATTGATGAAATACCTACAGCATGTTTCGTCTTCTGCAAGGTGTGGCGATTGCCAGAGCGACTCGAATTTCCAACGCACTCCCTCTAACTAAATGTAACCATATCTTCTTCCAACCCTCATTCGTTTCTAAACCCCCCCNACGCCAAGTGGCAAGGGAGAAAATGGTTGCCGCCACCCCCAAAATCCTCCGGCTCTAGACTTGGCCCGTTTGGTCTTGATTTCTAATGATCAGCGATAGCCAGTGGATGGCGTCTCACCCGATAGCCGGGTGTGCTGGACCAGTGAGACGGAAATATCCGCCCTATACCAAAACGGAGGAGCGCACTATCAATCTGACAGGGCAGGGCTGGTCCAGCCACCCCCGTCGCTCTTGGTGACCGCCCCCCAGGATCCGCGGACGAGGCAAGACAGATAGAAGAACGCCCAAAACTTTAGTTGATGCCGTTCTGAATGAACGCGTACTCATGGGGGTGGCCGCGTGGTCAAAGCCCGCCACCACCGGCCTAGGTTCACTTCGTTGTTCAGCCACCCTCCCTGACGGCTTGGCTTCTGGGGTTCCAGCATTTTGACTCACGTAGTATCCATATCTAATAGCTTTTATTAGTCGTTGGGCTTGGCTTAAGATTTTCCGTAAGTCTGAGCTCTGTTTTGTGGCTTGCTGGGTTCTACTCGGGAACTGGAACGGTAGGTGGCAACTTCGGCACTGCAGCTCTAAAACATGACCGCAGAGAGTTTTATTTAATTTCCTTCTATGATTTGTGTGTCTTTTTTTCCCTGGCTTGTTCGTTCATTCTGCGACGCCTGGCCATCGCGATCACTTGCATGGATTACTTGATCATTTGACCCAGAACCACAGCGCCAACGGCTGACGACAGGGCCGGGCATGCTTGGCTCGCAGCAGCTTCAGGTAAACGATGCGCTATATTAGCGTAACTCGATGTGATGGATATGAGCTATCAAATGCATGCCGGATTATGGTGGACTTCGTGGCTAATTTGGCCAGGCTAGACTGCATCGCGTGGACCTGCTGTCATGACCCCTTCGCTATGCCGCTTTTTGTAAACGGGGAGGGCCAGGCTGTGCCAAGATTCGTCTTAATTGCAGAAAAGAAAATTATATTCAAAAATACAGAAGAAAAAACGGATTACATGCTTCATTATGCACACGCCCTCCCTTCCCCGCCTTGGAGCAGTCATCTGTGGTTACGCCGGGATTTAAAGTTTTCGCGGCAGGTGTAGTTTTTGGTCTGCCAAAGCATCAATAGAGGAGCGTACGGCTTCGCTCAACTATTGATGTTGTTCGATCCCTGTGGATCATGGCGATCTTGTTCTACAGCTAGCTGACCGTCGTTCAAACTGACGAGAGAGCATCCTTCGCGTGGGCGTGGGTCATCGCCGCCTCGGCCATGCGCTTCACTTAGGCTTTGCTGTAAACGGAAGGCGGCAGCAGACAGACAAGATCAGCCCTGTTTAGAAGAACCTTTTGTCATTTCTGTCAGTTCGCAAAAAAAGTGACGAGAGTCAAGTTCGCTGTGTGTTGGTCGTATTCGGCATTCGGGCTTGGCGATGCACATGCAGCGGCCGTGCCAGCCTTGGACGAGTATACAGACGGCAATCGTGCAGTCAGGTTGGACAAGACGGCCAACTTATTTCAATCCCCCACAAGCCGAAGCAGCCTGAGGCTTTAGAGAGTGCGTCATTTGCTGCGTCGTCATTATCGAGCTTGGCAAACTCTAGTAGAAGAAAAGCATGGCATTCTTCCGAATAAATCGCAAGGACGAAAAAACGGCGGATTTCCGCACTTCTCACTTGTACGTTTCATTGAAGCGCACCGTACTCCGAGAGCCTTCGGGTAACAAGGTTTTTTACGCACATCTCCTTTGGAGAAGGGTTGCGAGGCGCGCTCTGCAAATCTGCATGTGCCCTGTGGCAACTGAACCAGTATTCACCTGCATGCTGCAGATGACAACTCTGTGGCCGTAGCCAATCAAGGACTACAGTTGCCCTCGGCCGTGGAGGATCAAAAGAGACAGGATAGTGCGGCGTTTCTATAATGGCAAAGGAGAATTTTAATACCATACACTGATAGATAATGAGCCAAGTGAAAAAAAAAACAGCCGCCAAAGAAGCTGAAAAGGGCAATTCTCGTCGGAACAGCGTCATGGCGAGCCCGGCGTTTTTGCCGCATCAGCAAGGCTATACCGTGTAAGTTTTGCTTGTTTCCGTGTCTCGTTGTTTAGCTTAGGCCCTACCATGGTTAGCTTTTGCTTCCGGAAAAGGCGGGAATACGGCCAGAAAAGTCAGTCATGGATTTTCTTCGCATACTCTAGCGATGCAGACACGCGGGCTACAGAAGCACCCCCCCNTTCCCGTTTGTGAACCAACAAACGACCGCAGCGTGTCTGTCCTTTTTTACGTATAGCGATTGGTTGCTTCTAAAAATATGTGATCCTCAGATTTCGGCAAACTCCCCCCCCCCCCCTCTCTTTTCCCGCGCGCGTGCCCGCATCTCCCCCAGGTACTCTGCTGTCCCGCCCGCATGAAACGATGCGTTCCCTCAGCTACGTTTCGCCGTGGCCGTTTTCTTTTCTTTTCATTTTCGGACGCATCGTGGGCCAATGGTATAACACGACGCTCGGGATCTGAATAAACTCTTGGCGACGCGGCTGAAAATGGTGTTTCTTTTTCGCCATGTCACAACCATGTTCAGCTGAGGGCACGGAATTCTAATTTTAAGCGAGACCTCCCCTCGGTTGAATCATTTCTCGCTGATGACAGTATCATGGCACCAGGTGCGGTAGGAAATCAAACGTCGTAAGAAGGTTACTGCGATACACCTTCGCGGAATTAGTACCGCCGAGGTTCATGCGCAGTATCTGTAGATCTTGATTCGCTTGTGGATGGCCTCGGACCGCTTCATGCGGAGCGGGGATCATCTATCTGCCTTGATTCTTCTTCTCTTCAGCCAGCCACATCCAGAGGCAAAGTACGCGATATTGCTTCGGTCGGCCGTATTTGGAAGATGATATGCATGGGGGCGACAAGGCAAGAAAGAAAAAGTCGCGAGATGGACTGCGACATGGCCGATGCCAGGCGTCGGCACAGTGAAGGTCTCGATATAGATGGTGGAACAGCAACGGAGGCGGACATATTCACAATTCTCGACCGCACATAGCGATTCGAGATTTAATCAGAGACTGAGCCTACACCACCATCGAGATCCAATCTTAACCCTATTTCTCCTTGATTGTGCAGCCTTTGCCACGCAGAAATACAACTGCCGAATGTAGACCACCAAGTTTGCGCAAGGCAGCCATCTACAAGTACGGAGTTGCCCGCTGCGAGCTAGGTTCCCGCGGAGTCCGAATGGCAAGAACCTCTATGATCTCGTACGAAAGATTGGGAGAAGTTTATCTGCCACGAAGAGGGGATAGAGGGGGGGGAGGCGACTTGACACTGCCGCTCCCTTTTTGCACGGCCACACAGACACATACACTCACTCACGCTAACACACCCGACCGCGCGCGCGCACATGCGCACACGCCCAAGCTGTCTTGGGATAGCGAGAGCCCTGCGCCGAAATGGGTGGAGCTTAGGTACTCGCCAGAATCAAAGTTCGCGGCCAAACGCAGAGGGGTGTTTGCGTAGCGATGCCTAGAACTGCATTCAGATTTCGATTCATCAGCGCTAGAAGAAACAAAAAGAAGTAAAATTGCCAAACAAGATTAAGTAGTGGTTCACGTATTTCCAATTAGGAAAACAAGCTCGATGTGGGTGTGTCTCGGTTTTTTGGTGTCGACGCCGGATGATATGCCCGGCAGTTGAAGCTTTGTTGCTGGAGTATTGTCTTGAATAGCTTCTTCTAGTGCGCTTCTCTTCCAGATGGTCCATCAGATACAGAAATAAAATGTGTCTCGGCAGGTAAAGATTCCGGAACAAACAGTGCGACGTTGACTTGACAAAGCTTCGTGAAACCTTTCATTTCAAAAAAGAAAAGTGAACCGAATGGCATACAGGGATTAGAGGCGAGACACGCTTACGAGCCCATTGTAGATGGGGGCGTTGTTGATTCACATCCCTTGGTTGGTTCAGCCAAGGAAACCCCATGTGGTAAGACCGTTGCAACGGCCGCCCGGAAAGTAGGGAAATGAAGAAGGGTTAGAAGAAGAAAAAAAGAAAGTATTAGAGGGGGTTGTCGAAAACGGATCGCCGCCGAGACTTTGTTTCTGAGACCCCTGTTCACCGCGCGCGCGTCCGTAGAAAGAGTTCCGAGAGACAGAAGGACGTGGTGGAAAGATCAAAGCTGCCTTTTGTTGTCAACAGCCGGAAATTACTTCATCTTTTTGTTTCTTTTCTGTGTTTGTTTCATTGGCACACGCCCCATGCCAATCTAAAGCAGGCAGAAATTCGAGAATAAAGTGTAAGAGGCGAGAAAAAACGTGGCAAAGCAAATCGGCCATTATGTAAAATGAGAAGAAAAAAAGGGCAGGAAGCGAGAGACATCAGGATAACTCAAAACAGGAACAAAGCCAACAAGCTTTTTTCAGCTGCCAATTTCGCAAAGAGAGCCAACCATCGCATGGTACGTCGGTTGTTGCCCCCCACCCAGCATAACCCCTTTCCAGATGCCTCTTTCTTTTTGGATTGATGTTCCTGTTTCATTGTCGCGCAGGTGAAGAGTGTAATTGCAATCTTCCGTCCCCTCCCCTTGAGGTGATTGGTAGGCAACAAGTTGTAAGCATCGGCACGGCCGTGCCCCTACAAAGGCTGTAGTGCCAGTGTTAGGTGAGCACAAGGGGGACAAAATACATTGCCAGCCATCCGGTGTATCATGTACTAGTTCTAAAGTAATACTGCTTTTATATAAAAAGAAATAAGCCTTTACTATTCCTTATAGGTCGCGTTATTCTAATATAACTTATAAATTTTATTATTCTAATATTTCTTATAATTTTTATCATCCTTGTATCGCCTCAACCGGCGGTCCTTCTTGTCCCACCCTTGGTGGGATGCATTACCGCAACGTCATTCCTTGGCACACACTCTCGCACACTCACATACGCGAGGCACGGCGCCTTACCCTTCCTTCAACCTTCCCGTTAAGTCTTAATAGGGCATATGCCGTCACGAGGTCTCCAAAACTAGATCAACGTAGCAATGGCGAATCGGCAGTCGCCTGTAACATCCACGGCGGTATCTGCGAGAGCCGCATGCGCGGGATCGAAGCCTTGGAAGTTTAAATCTTCTCAGCTGCCTTCACATTTTTTTCCTTGTATATCTCAGCATCTTTCTCACGGAAGTCTTCCAAGAAGAGGAAGAAAAGACGAATGAAGCCCAGCGCAGCTCCAACTACCACCAAAGATGAAGTCTGAATCGGACAATAGGACCAAACCCACCGGCAGAGGGTGTGTGAACGTTGCACGTCATCAATTGAAAGAAGGTTTGTTCTGGCATTCGTCCTGTTTCAGTAAATTTTGCCTTTTTTTTTCCTCTCTCTCTATCTCTCTCTCCCGCTTCCGCCGAAGCGACCAACCAAAACACGACGAATTGAATGGCGTTGCCACATAAGATAGAGTTTATTATCTGCCCAACTGCAGCACAGCGCTGTGATTTATTTCCGTAAATCAGTGCACAAAACATACACAAACACCCTGGGCTTTATGCACCTACCCAAAAAGAAAAGAAACGCTCAGGCAAATCTGCGAAACTTTCGGAATACAGTTGGCATAGGACTTCCGCAGCCGAGATTTGCTACCCGACTCGAGCAATCCACCACGATCAGGCGATCCATCAGGAGAAATCTCTTCAAATCTACATAATTAAAGTATTAGAGCTTTGGGTTTTTGCAAATTGCCAAGCCAAGACACGTTTTTCTTTTGTAAATCTAATCGAGAAAATAACGTGCTGCTCAGTCAATCTCCGACCTAGGCCATCGGCCTACCCTGTAGCTAAGATGACATGGGACCAACGGATGAGCATCACCAAGACGACATATACTTTCGATCTGGGCGACCCTCAGGAACCCAATCGGGCAAGTCTACGCCGACGCGTATGTGCAATGAACTTGTCCGTGTAAAATCGAGCCCATTGAGTGTGCCTTTTATGCTACGCTCCTATTTGTTCATTTCCGAGGCGTCGACATGCGCAGTAAACGACCCTATCACCACTGTCCAGGACGCGCCCGAGCCTTGCATCCAACGCAGCGCAAGTATTTGCCAGAATAGGCATGCCCTATCTCCTTTTGGGCGAACGCCATCGCCGTTGGATGAACCTCCGCAAATCAACGGGTGAAATCTCTTAGGGGTTTGTGCCTTATACCCCATTCTTTTCGACTGTTACAGATTTTGGTGCTTACGTGCCGGCCGCATCGTAGGCTCGAACATTGCTCGACTCGTTAGTGGCAGCATCGTCAAAGAAGAGAAATGGAAGGGAAATAGGCTCGGCGTATACTGTCGTATCGCTAGCTAAAAATTCGCTACGCAAACCCTACCTTCTTTAGTCTCATCTGTAGGGGGGCAGGGAGCCAAACGTTCCATGCACACACCCTTTCCGAGCGTAGTTTCTTTTCTTTCTGGGGAAGTGAGCCGCATATGGGTGGTGGGAAATAACGTAAAAAGGGTGGAATGATGGGCAGTGTCGAAACGTACAGGGGAGCCGTGGAACGAACGAACGAACGAACGAAGAACACGCAAAACAGGAAAAACCCGCCGGCGCGCCTTGGCTGATTAGATGGTAAGCTCAATCGACCAGGAGGAGCCCCCAGAATCCTTCGAGGCGCAACAGCCTCATCTGGCCAGGAAATAATTCCAGCTCCTTCGTCTGCCCTACCCCCCATGTTTTTTTACGTGGTTGGTTGGTTGGTTGGTGGTTGGGGGTGCAGTAGCGCGGGTACGTCACCCGTAAAACTGCGCCGACGATAGAGTCAGAAGGGGTGTCCGCTTCTGCTGTGCGGAACCAAAATAGAGTGGTGTGCTGACAATCGCCATTGTCATCAAGGCGTGCACGACGTGCAGCAACGGGTCAGCATCCTAAAAAGGCCCTGGCCGGGGGTGGTGGGCTATGCAACTGGGCTGTTTTAGCACCAAACAGGCCGCGATTCGAGATTGCCAGAATGAAGGCAACTTGACATTGCCGGCAACAGCGGGTGGGGTTGGGTGGCCTGGCTGTCGGGTACACAGCATGACAGGATTCCGTCGTCTGGCGATCTGCCAGTATGACGGGCGCGACCGCTGCCAAGATTTGATCCATTTGTGCTGTCATGCATGGATGGAGTCAAGAAA
The DNA here is from genome assembly GCA_027627215.1 of Lecanicillium saksenae. Classification (NCBI taxonomy): domain Eukaryota; kingdom Fungi; phylum Ascomycota; class Sordariomycetes; order Hypocreales; family Cordycipitaceae; genus Corniculantispora; species Corniculantispora saksenae. Next base: position 9,595 of record JANAKD010000138.1, on the reverse strand, counting down.
TACCGCAAGGTTTCAATGTCTCTCCTGTCCCTAAAACGAGCTACGACGAAATGGGCAGCTAACAAGAGAGCCATTTTGAGGCATGGGTTTGGCGCTGAACCAACTGCCGACTCATGCTCTAAGGGTGTCTCGCGCGGTCCTCGGACCTGAGGTCGGCGACCTGGCGACAGTATTAAATAAACGTAACGGGCAATTGTGCAGACCTGACCAAAGTAACTGGTTTACCCATTACCAATTTACTGGCTCAGTCGCGTTTTGGGTATTGCAAGAAAAGTGCAGCTCTTGGCCTGAGAGAATAACCCCATGCCATCATCGGGGCGTAATCGATCTACGCATCGGCGCTGACCACTCCGCTCGTTGTGAACATTTTTTTTTCAGCCCTGGTATCGCATAGATGCCGCTCTGGAGGCAATCTGGTGGCAGGATGCTGCTAGTCAGTTTTTGGTGGGCGGGAGTCAGAACAATGTAACGTCGGGAAAAGGCCGAGGCTAACTCTGACGAGTAACACCGTACCAAGACGACGGCACTGCCAGATCTGACGTACCTGTGGGCGATCTAGCGCCCCTAAAAAGGGTCCGGTCATGCTTGAGTGTGCTCTCACTACTCAACGTTCGTTCACTGGCGTCTTCTGCGCCCTACTTGTGACTCCAAAAGAATTGTCGAGGCTTCAGTTTAGTTAGACCACCGCGGATTCACGTAGTCTGACGCCAGAGGGTTTTCCTTGAGCCTGCCTCAGCCAGCATGGTTTGTGGTGTCGATGTCGAACACAAAGCATCGGCCTGGAAATTTGGTCTGCCATCATGTGGTCCGCAACCTAAATCTGATTCTGTAGTTAAACCTTGAGTCTTGGCCTCTTGTGTCAGAATGACAGCAGTGTCTAACAAAAATTATTCAGCCTTCCCGCCTGCATTACGGGGTGTTGAGTCGTCGCCTTGAATATTTGGTGCAGCTCGGTACGAAGGCCGTATGGCGATCCGTGCAACTCCAGAGCTCAACGGACAAAGTTTGCTCTGTCCAGCCACAATTCCTGAAAAGGGCGTTGAGCCTGAAGAATTCTTTCAGATGAAAGCTGCGGTGAACACTTTTTTGCCGGCCGGGCGTCTGCAATATCTAACCGTCGGAGCGACGGAGAGACCAGTCACCAGATGGGCCGATGACGGCGTGCAGCGCACAGCAGCTGGGCGGTTTTGCGTCAGACTACTTGATAGCTGCGTCGCTTCAGCCCTGTTCCGGTAAAAGGAATAGCCGAGAAGCGGATCTGTCTTTTTGTTTTTTTCGCACGAAAGAACCGTATCTGTAATTCAATATAGGGTTTTGAATGCTTTACCCTTACGAAGCTCCTGGGAGAAGTACCCGGATGCCATCTGCCAAGGCGCGCAGCAAACCCCCATACGGACTGCTATGCGAATCCAGCGAGGCTAACTGAGGAGAGATGGGATTCTAGCTTAGGGGGATCTATTTTCAGGTCTGATTGAGGACAAGCGTTGCCAGCCAGAAATACGACTAGGGGCTAGCATTCTTTGTACTAGATTGGTAAGGCTGTTGGTACAGCCTCAATAGCACTGCCGACGGCGCTATTACCAATAAAGTACGAGAGGTGATCCCACCAGGCTGCGCCAGCAGCAGACATTCTGGTCTGCTCTCCCCGACACCCTAGATGGGGGTGCAAGCCTCATCAGAGGGGTGTTGATGTTGAGGAAATTTGCTCGCAGGCTAGCAGCATGAACATTTGGTGTAGATGTGGGTAACCCTTGCCAAGAGTGTGCGCCACACCAAACTCAGGGCCCTCTATGCCGAGCGGTGACTGTACTCAGCTGGGGCTGCCATAATCGGCGATATGGCGGCGTGAGAGCGCTGGCCCCGGTCGCACCACCGATCCAAGATCCCTTCGATCCCAAGGGTACGCAGCAGAGAAATCGAGTGCAGCATCGATCGCAGCACCGGCGGCCAACAGGAGCCAACATGGACGATGTTGTTAGAGCCGCGGCACAGTGCGGCATAGAAGCTGTGCATGGCCGACGACAAATCCATCTTTTTTTTTTTTTCGAGTGTCTGGTAGTTTCTGCGTCGCCCGTGTCCTTTGGTGCGGAAGGCCCGGGAGGAAGTTGGCCACTCGCCCGGCTATCGCTGAGAGTAGCAGCATTACGCGGCGCACCGACACCGACATCCAGCTCGGAGCAGGGGAAATTAGGAAGCTAATGAGCAGCCACTGTGGGAACGGGAGGGCCAAGACGACTCAGTTTGTGCTGGTACCTGCTCTTTCTCGTAGGTGCCATGGGTGCTTACGGTGGGCTCGTGACAGGGTTGTGGGCGGCGCATCATGACTGCCAAGGAGGGTTTGACAGGCCGACTGACTAGACTGGCTAGACTGTAGCCCGGTCGCCTAGGACAGCGTGCCAAGAGCGCGGTAGCCAACGAGGCCGCCACAGTAGAGCCGCCCCAGGACCGTTTGGGGGGGCAGAGCCTGGGTTCTGTACCCGGACCGGGGTGGACTGGATTGGTGATGAAACGAAGCCAGCGGGGAGGGGACACGATTGGGTGCGCCAGTCAGGACAAGGGTGGGGAAGCCTGGTCACTGCCCAGCAAAATCGACTCCGCTGGCGGTGATGAAGAGTCGGTGTTGCAGGCGTGGCGCGGCGAAGCCAAGTGATCTTACGGAGTGACTGTACGAGCAGAAGCCATCGGAGAAAGTGAGGGGCGTGCGAATGTTGCGGGTTGGCCATACGGCGCAACCATTTGGAAAGCTCGAATCTAGTTGCGCCGCTAGAGATGTGTGGTATGATTGTTGCGAAAGAAGGCGGTATTTGTTGCCATGGTATTCATGACACCATTTCCTGGGTGCAACCGAGTAAGTCTAGCGTTTGCGAGGTTGCAACCGATGCCCTTTTGCTACGTGGCGTGGCCGAGCGAAACAAAGTGCCCTGTTTCCCGTGCGGTGAAAGCATGATGCAACAACGGCGGTATGCGAGATCTGTGCCAGGCGGTACAGGCTCGCAAGCGACTGCCCGTGTGCGTGCAGACGGATAAGCCCGTTGCGTTGCCGTGACGTGCCCGGTGGCAAGCATCCCCCCTGTAGCCATGACATAGCGAGTGCGTCAGTGCCCTGCCCGCGGGAGGGATCAAGGCTCGCAATTAGCAGCAGCGATAAAGTGGCAGCAGCGCGGGAGGAGGAGGGCCAGAGAATCGTTGGCGAACCATTTTTAGGTGAAACATGTGGTGGTTGGGCGCAGTTTCGCGTCGGCCCCCAGGTCGAAGCTGGCGAGGGGAGAGATCCGAATGGCTGGCGGAGAGGCGCTTTGGGGGTCATTTGGATGGTGAAATGTCGGTCATGGCCCGACTTACGAATCAGTCTTGATGGTGGCGGGATCAGTGGGATGCGGAGGACCGCGGGTGTTGATCATTCCGCAGATGATGTTTGTGCGAGTGTGTATCGTCGGGGAGGAGGGGNCGGCATGTCTTTGGTTCGAGCGAGTTGGCCGACGGGCGGGCAACTGATGCTGACAGTGTGGCAGAGGTGGCTGCCGCATGCTAGAGCCAACGCAGCACTGCAGCGAGGTCGAGACTCGGATCATCATCAGCTGGATGCCCCGATGCACTTTGGTCATTATTAATTGCCCATCGTTGGTTGACTATTCTTGGTGACTGCCCTGCACCACGGCGGCTGGATCCAGCCTGCCAAGAGGGGGAAGAATGGCTATGCGAGGCGTACGGCTGGGTAATCACCGCGAAAACAAGCCGATGGAGGCGAAATGGGAGACGTATCATTCAAATCCCATCACATGGACAGCGACATGCATGCATATGTTAGCCAAGGCGGCCTTGGAAACGATGCATGTTCTGGGCGCAATGACGAGGTGGTGCAGGCAGCTGGATGGCCGGATGGTTGGATGGCTGGATGTTGGCGAGCCCAGACTCTTTAGCATGCATACAGCGCCGCCGCTAGCTGAACAGCACTAGGCAGCATTATTGGACAAGGGACAACGAAGAAACATCGAGCATAAAAAAAAAGGAAAAAAAGTTTCAAATCGATCAAGATGATCAATCATTGCAATAGCCCTCGTGATCCTTCATTTCCTACATTTTTAAGCTGCTGCGACGAGACATTGGCCAGCCTGTCTGCTCAATGGTCTGCAGGCCGCCGTCAAATCAAAGCAGAGAGATCTGGCATCGCGCCGCGATCAGGCGATCGAGCCCCACTAGGCCTTCTTTTTGGAGGCCCAAGGACAAAAGGTGCCAGCGTAAGCAGGGCGAACCTGAGTGGTGGCAAAACAAAAAAAAAAAAGTAAAAGCAAGAAAGCAGCACACATCGATCGCAACCGTGTGCGTTGGCGCCGTCGCACTTTGTCATGCGTCCCGGTGCAGCGGTGCACAAGGGAGGGGGCCCGGACCGGGAAGATAGAGTCGGGAAAGAAGACGAGAAACTCATAGAAACAGAGACACGAGCGAAATACGCCCTCCAGCTTTGCTCGCATATTCCCACCCTCTTTTTCATTCTCGCGCGAGCGTACCCAAGGGAAGGGCGTGCTCGACACTGAGCAAATGCGAGGGCCCAGCCAATGGCCCAGTAGCTAAGCTGTGGCTGGCTGGCGTGGCTTGAGGCTGTGTGGCTGTGTGGCTTCGTGGCTTCACTCCAGTCTCCAGTCCAACTGTCCTGGCCCTTCCCACTTTCTTCAACGCACACCCCCCTGTTCTGACCCGCCGCACCTCGTCTGGAGATTAAACCAGCCCAATTATTATCTGCTTTTATTAATACTAGTTCGTTTCTATTATTTTTATTTTCAATACAGGTGGTCCTCGGGCTTGATCTCCATCTCAGGACGAGTACCCGTGCACGGCGCAGCCAGCGCACACCATGCACCATCCGTTCCCCTCCTCCCCAGCGGATCTACTTGTCCATCTGACTAGTCGAAATACAAGCACCGCACAAATCAGGACGACCAGCTCGATTGAATCAGGGGAGATAGACCAGAGCCAACGGGTGGTCCACGTCCACACGCCCCCCAGGCCAGGCTCTTCCCCTGTCCAAATTACATGGTCGCAAGCTGGACGTTGCGAACTGCCCCGTTTCCCACGAATGCTTCCAGAAGGTCAGTCGGTCATGCCGATGGGACGTCGCAGTATTCGATGGGGCCGTCCAAGGGTTAAAAATGCTAAGAGTAAAAAGCGAGGCAAGAGTCACCACTCCGATGCGAGGTCGCCGGCTGAAATGCCCCGGCAAGGGTGTGTGTGCGTTTGCGATGGGGACCGATAACCATGCTGCAGCCGGTTTGCAATAAAAATATGGTAAAATGCTACACATCATGTGTCCTGTTACGGGAGGAGGTTGACACTTGCTACGTTAAACTAAGCTCATGGGCTATCACGCGCGCCATCTGCGGACCCTTCCATGCCAAGACATCTTTACTCGAGGCCAGTGCCAGCTTCATGCAGGCCAAGCAATGGATGTGGTAAGTCGCAATGCAGAAAGAATTATTAAGGGTTGGAAGACTAAAAATTAATGTCGCCGGACCAGCGGTGATGTGCAGAGGATGGGCCTGACAACAGGCCAAGTCAGGAAATGATGGGCGCTCGTGTCATGGGAGAGCCGATCCCGCATTGCGACGCTGATAAAGGACCCTGTCTGATCTGAGTGAGGCTTTTCGGCCAACTAACAGAGGGGACATTTACCGGGTGTCTGCAAATTACAGATGCCATCAAATAAAGGCAACCAACCAAAGGCCCCGAAACACATGACGAGATTCTCACCGCCGTCATTTGCTGACGAACGCCCAGTCTCCAAGGGGGGACCTCGTCATGCAGCGTAATTATCATAGCCTGTGGATGTTCCCGCGCGCACTGCATGCACACGCCCCCTGTAGCATCGTGCATGAGCAACCCGAGAAGAAGACGAAAAAGCTTAGCTGCATCGTGCTGCCGGGGCAGAATGAGCCTTGCTTCATCCAGCGGCAGGCAAGCTCACACAGCCTGCTGTCTCTTGCTGATTTCCAAGATAAGTGGCCGGGATGGCGTCCCGGCGCAAAGGACTCGCCAAGGCTGGGTTATCCCCGTTGTCAGAAACAAAATGCTAAAAACGAGGCAGTAGCAAACGACAGACGAGAAGTCGTCTTAAGCCCAAAAGAGTAAAAATACACGAGTGGTGCAGATGGAAAAAGCCAAAGCTGATGAATGGCCAGAGCCAAAAAGCAAAAGCCACTTCGGTAAGAATTAAAGACGGAAACCAAGACGGAGACAAATTCCTCCATGCGGGATGCCGTGTGTGACGGCGTTCAAGATCCCGCCTCGCCTCCTCCTCCCCTCGGAGAAATAAAAATATAGTAGCATGACCAATAACACGAACAGCGAGTCACCCAAAAGGAGAGCTTCGACGAGATGAGCTGATAAATCTCATGGCCAACCGTTCCCGATTTGGTAGCCAGTGCGAAGCGGCGTTGGCTAGGGTTCCGGGGCTTGTCAGTGGTTGTTGCTAGCTTAGGTTCCTGCGGTAGGGCACATCATGGCCATGGAATACGCCTCAACGTCGTACTGGGAGATTGAGCTTGATCTTGGAGACGTTTGATGTTCCGTGATTTCTTACATTGAGTTTTCTGTTTATTTAGTGAAATCAGGAGGTCACGGGCCGTAGTTTGCCGAATGAGGCAGCGCCAAAGCGAACGAGGCGGCTCGATACGAAAAAGAACCCTGGCAGTCGTCGTGGGCTTATTATTGGCGGGATAATCATGGCAACAAATCGAACCCATGAAACCTGTCAAAGTCCCAGCAGCATGGGTTAAAAGAAAACACGTTGGAGATGGTTGGCTGTCACCAAATCGCCTGGTGCCATTTTGGCATGCCAGGTCTGTTTCTAATGCTAATTATCAGCAGCTTTTCTTGGGCCGAGCAAGGCTGGTGTTTATGGCATGATCTGCGAGGTTGTTCGTCCGTCAACCGTGCCAATTAGAGAGGCGTTCGTCGTACGTCGGCCTATCAGATGCTATTTTTCCGTTTTGATTCTTTCCCACGCTGCATGGCACACCCGCATGGCAAAGCTTGTTCTATGATCGTGGAGCCGCTTCTGGAGTTATGCGCTCGTGTGCCATGCCTCCCCCGAAAAGCGTGCCCCAGCGTCATTTCCCGTCGCTGTTATTCTTAATTTAGGCTTTCTGACTCTTTGGGTTGTGGTGTGGGAGGCAGGCCCGAAATCTACAACGGCAGTGCGTTCGGCTCGCTACAGCTCGGGGGAGCCAAGACCGAGAAAGAATGTAATACTAGTAATAACGATGATCCAAAATACTAAGAATGGCCTCACAGACCATTTTTCCCTTTTCTTGTTTAGCTTGGCTCTTAGGCCAGATCTGCCGCGACGCCGCAGGGAGAGTTTATGCGTTGCGGGACTTTTTGGTTCATGCCAGTTCGTGTTAGTCCGCCCGCACTGGCTTTTTTCTTGTTTTGTGACCCCGTTGGCTTGGCGGACGGGAGCCCGGTCATGATGGGAAACGGATAAAAAAGCGTGAGTGACAGCCATGGGCAATTTTGAGAGCGCCATTTGAAAGATTGCAAAGGGGGCATGATTGGGTCAAGCTTTTTCTCCAACGGCCGAGCCAAAAACCCCCAGCCCCGAGGTAACCTCGCTTGGACATTGTGCATGATGCATTGAAGAGGCATTGACAGGGATAAAAACGCGAAGCCAAAAAAAAGGACAAACTGGTCAGGAATGCAGAAGAAACAGAAGCATAATCAAAAAAAAAATCGCCGATCTGAAGTGCCGGGGTTGCACTCGCAGACTTTCCGTGTCGTCGATCTGACACGAAACGCGAGTCCGGCTCTTGGTTTTTTTGGTAACGGAGTAATTGTTGCTGACCCGGGGGATGCATGTCAACTTCTTGAACCCCCTTTCCCGACAGCCATCATCTTACACGTAAGGCAGAGTGGTAGTACGGACGATAGCCGAGAGGCAGCGCTCACCCGTCGGCAATGGCATGATTTAGGTGGTCGTGGTGTGGCGTGAGATGTTGTGTGCGTGTTGGGGCGCCTCTTTTAGTTGGGTGGAGGGCATAGCTTGTCCGCAAATCTATCCGCCGGCGCGGATACAGTTTTTCTTGTTTCGATTGTACCTACGCCGCACGTACACTGACGTTTTTTATTTGTTCGTCTCAAGGGCTCCTCTGTCTCTCTCCGCTTAAACGGAAAACTCTCTCGGAGGTTGAGCCAAGTCGGGTAATAAAACAAGCAATTCAAAAAAAGACAAAGACAAAGGCATGACGACGATCCATCTATGCCAAGTCCGCTCATCATGACATAGTCTTTTTNGGCCCCCCCCCCTTGATCATGACATTGTCCGCCCAGCCACAGATACACACGCCCCCTCCCCTCTCCGTCCAAGCATGAACCGTTCGTTTGAGAAACAATAGCCCTGTAACAGCTCTTCCTTCTGCTTTAGCTTACGATTTTCCTCTTCCCACTGTCAGCTAAAACGGGGGGGTGACCTCTAATGTAAAGTTTTTTTTTTTAAAGCTGAGAAGGGAAAAAAAATGCAAATCCCTCTCCCCCACATCCCACATCGCGAGAAATACGTCGTGTTGAGCGTTGACAAAAGACCAAAAGCAGACGAGTGGAGAAAGGACCGGCATAGAGAGAGATACGGAGAGAGAGACAGAGTTTCTAGCGCGTAAGAGAAGCTCGAAAAGAAAGCTCGCTCACACAAAGCACACGCGTACGCACGCCCCCCACAAACCCGATGGCTGGCAAGGCCCTGGTCTTTTTGTGTTTGCAGAACTGGACCTGCCAAATGAAGAACGAGTACGAATGAGGCAAGTGAGCAAGTTGTAATCAAAGGGGACGGCAGTTGAGATTTGGTTTTAGGGTAGTTTTGTTTTTTTTGCTTACGGGCAGACGATCGATTTCAAATCTCGGCTGTGATGGTGCGGCAACGGACGAGACGTTTTGGGTAGAGGCTGTATTGGGTACCTAGGTACTTACTTGGTAATACTTCTTGTTGCTTGGCGTTGCTGTTCCCTTTTCTACATTAATGCCCCTCGATATTGCTCCATGCCTCAATTACGGAAAAATAAAAATAACAATAGTCCACTCGCACATGGCGACCCCGTCTCTGCCCGTATCTGGCGCGCCGTCGCATCACAAAAAGACAGACCTGGTGACGGATCGCCCTTGGAGCTGGACGGGCTTGGCGGCCCAGCAGCCCAGCAGCCCACAGGCGTTGGGTGGCCCGCCTGTATTTTCTTTTCGGGGGGGCGTTTGGGGCGCTGAAGAGAAACCCGGAGACCACTCCGCACCCCACTAAACNTACCTGGTAGCCCCCCAAACCCCCCCCCCCTCTGCGGGCCTGTTACAGGGCATGGGACCTGGTTTTAGAGGTNAAGATGGGGTTTCTCCAGCGGTCCCTCGTTGCCCTGGTCCCCTGTTGGGAGTCCACCAGCCCACTAAAGACCACTAAAGACCACTACTCATCACCAAAGAGACCACTAAAGACCGCCAAAGACCACTAATCATCACTAAAGACACCACTAAAGACACCACCAAAGGCAGCTGCACCGCCCAGCCCAGCCCCAGCGGCCACCAGATTTTGCCCGCCGCCAAACCAGCTCCAGCCATGTTCCAG
>JANAKD010000137.1:0-34084 GCA_027627215.1 Lecanicillium saksenae | reverse complement strand
AATTGAGGTGAGCAGATGACTCTGTACTCTCGTACCCAAAGCCATTTCTAATCAGACTCCGGCGATAGGAAGGTGGATGGACAAGGCAAACCACGGTTCGCGAGCTCCCAACCAGCGTTGAGCTGGCTGGCGTCAACATGAGACTTGACTCCGGCGTCATTCGAGAGCTCCACTGGCATCAGCAAGCCGAATGGGCCTACGTTCTCGAGGGCAGCGTCCGAGTTACCGCCCTCGACTACGAAGGCGGAAACTTCATCGACGACCTCAACAAGGGCGACCTCTGGTACTTCCCCAGCGGCGTCCCGCACTCGCTCCAGGGCCTGGGCGAGAATGGCACCGAGTTTCTGCTCATCTTTGACGACGGCAGCTTTTCCGAAGAGTCTACCTTTATCCTGACCGACTGGCTCGGTATGTTCTACCACATCACAGTATGACTCCAAGAGTTCTCATCTTGCTAACACGCCCTTCAGCACACACCCCCAAGAGCGTCATTGCCGAAAACTTCCACCTCGCCCCCGAAGTCTTCAAGCACCTCCCCAAGAGCGAAAAGTACATCTTCCAGGGCTCACAGCCCGGCGCCCTCGAGGACGAGCGCCCGCACGGCAGGAACGTGAAGAAGTCCAAGTACCAGTTCACGCACAAGATGCTCGCCCAGGAGCCCAAGAAGACGTCGGGCGGCGAGGTGCGCATCACCGACAGCACCAACTTCCCCATCTCCAAGACTGTCTCCGCCGCGCACGCTGTCATCGAGCCCGGCGCCCTGCGCGAGATGCACTGGCACCCCGTCGCCGACGAGTGGTCCTACTTCATCCGCGGCAAGGCCCGCGTCACCATCTTCGCCGCCGAGGGCAACGCCCGCACCTTCAACTACGTCGCCGGCGACGTCGGCATCGTGCCCAAGAACATGGGCCACTTTGTCGAGAACATTGGCGACGAGCCCCTCGAGATGCTGGAAATCTTCCGCAGCGACCAGTTCCGTGACTTCTCGCTCTTCCAGTGGATGGGCGAGACACCGCGCCGCATGGTCCTCGACCACCTCTTCGCCGACGACAAGGAGGCCGGCGACAAGTTCTGGGACGCGGTGCGAGACCCCAGCAAGGATGAGATTACGGATCCGGAAAAGAGCTTGTCTCACCACGACGACGACAACGAGGAGCTGTAAGCGGGCGAAAATGGCTCCAAGTTATTTTTTTTCATCATCATTAGCTACCTGTAATTTTTTTTTNAAAGCAGTGTTTCACCTGAATATATTTCCTGTTACAGTTCATGCATCTCCCAAGATTAAATGCTGACAACGCACGCCAAGACGCCAAATCGTGAATTAGATCGTTCTTTTGATGCAGTATTACTATCATGAATCGGCCTTTGTGGAGCTACTTTTGCTGGTCCGCGGGCGGCCCCATGTTGCATTGCGGGCCATTGAAAAACGTGGGCGGCGGGCCTGTCAAGGAAGCACTCGTCATTAATCAAATGTGAGAGAAGAATCAGAATGAGGACGATGGAGATTCGAGCCCGATCAGGTTCATGCTCCGCGTCATGGACTGGCCACTCGAGTTTGGAAGGAGGCCCATCTTCATGGGATTCTGCGATGGAAACTCGGCACCGACGCTGGCGGGACCATCGGCGACCTGCGACAAAGCCCATCCTGTGCATGACGTCGCAGCATCACAACGCGTCCAGAGAAGAAGCCGTATTGCCGTTTGGAGGATGCCGCGTAGGGTCGCAGCGCTGCGAAGCTATTGAGCCTCCAACGACGATCTGGAACTTGGTTCGTCCGCGAGTTGCATGCTACGGCGACGAGAGGATGGGAATTTGGGATCTATCACTCGGCCTAATTCCACTAGGACCGAAAGTCCTCTGGCAGCGATGGCATCACCCAGAGACGGATGGAGCTTGCTGGGGAAAAACGATCAACACTGTGACCCGCCCAAGCCCCAACCTGCCAGCGCGCCGCCACGGAAAATGCATCCATAGAACAAGGGCCAGGGATTAGGGAAATAACGAGCTTGATGCCTTTGTGCTATCCATATAATTGTATATCATGCATGCACCTGAAGAAAATTGGATCCGCAGCTGCACCCGCTGACCGTCTTTTTGTGTTCCCAAGTATTTGGTCACAAATTGTCGCTCGACTGCAGGAAATCCCATGTAAGAGAGATGGTGTTGAGCTAGCATGGTATGGCGAAACTGAAACACCACCAACCAAAGCCAACCATTTCCATTCGACAAGGAACCTCGAAAAACCAATTATGACACATTTTCAGCGCTAGTTTTTCGCAATGGAGAAGGAAGGGACGAGCCCAGACCAGAGCCAGAGGTGTCTACCAGATCCCAAGGGTCGACAGCGCTGGATGGAGCCCGACCTCAGCTACCTGCATTAGCTCGCAGCGCCAGAAACAAGGCGTGTGTGTGGCAGGCCTATGCAAGGCTTCCGGGGATTAAAGAAGCACCGCCTGCGTGCGAGCAGCCTTTAATGGAATAAAAGGGTGGGTGCTCTTTCGTTGAGAGACATGCCTAGCCGCCACTGATACTCTGAACACCCATGCAGACATACACACACACTCACACACACCTCAACTCTCTCGACTAGGTAGGTAGGGGACCCCTGCCGGCCAGCTAAACCTGGTAGAGACGCCTTGCATCAGTGACATGACGCCACCAACACAATCAATTAAGAGCGGTTCAAGGTTAGCAGGAGGAGAGTGTTGATGTGCTCCTCTTGGTGGCTGGCCTGAACTTGCATGGTGCTAAAAATGGTGCGGCTTCGGCGAATAACAGCATTCCCCAAAGAGCCAAAAAAAAAAAAAGTGCGGGGGAGGCAGCAAGGGCGCGGCGCTGTGAGGCTTTGGTGGCGTTTCTCTTTCCTTGACAGCCAGCCTCCTAACAACACAGAAGAGCTGCCCACCATACGCCAGAGTAGATGGATTGCCCAGCGATGACTTATGAATCAGAACTTTTGTCTCCGTGGCGCAATTAGAAAAGGGGAATTACAGCAGCTGTTAGACTCGTGATCTTCAGCCTCTCCTCTCCTTGTAACACAACCACGGACAAGTCTCGGTGTCGGTACTGCTGTCAATGTTTCCTTCTTTTCTCTCTGCCCGCACGGCTCGTACTTCTTCCGTATGCTCTCCGATGCTGCTGCTGCTGCTGTCTGCTACCCGCTGCCACTTTGCTTGCTGCCATGCAGTGTGATGCACCACAGCAATCACATTTGCCGTTGCACTCACACCCTCCCTCCACCCCCCCTTCCGCTCGCCCATGTATTCAAATAGCCAAATAGCTTGGCAAACTTGCAGGAAACACGCGGCCGCAAAAAGGGTCGGCTAGCACGGCACACCAGTCTGCACAGCGAAGAAGCGTTCCGATGCAACCCTGAGGCTAACTAACACTAACATGTCTGCCCTTACTGGCGCTGGTGCAGGGCGGCCGTACTGCATAACTCTTCCTCTTTCTGTGTCTCTCTCACTATGTTTAGTTTTTTTTTTCTGGGTCAACTAGATGCACGCTTGGATGCTACCGTACGTCGTGCCGTTCACCCCGGTGGGCTGGCTTTAAGCCCGATATGGCAAACAATGCAGGACCAGGCTATCCGAGTATCCCGTCCGCAAGCCTGGATCCTCGCCCTATGCTGCATGGCAAAGGAGCCTGGGCAAACACGCCCATGCAAACGTGTACAAAACGCCAAGTTTTGATGATTTTAATCTATGCTTGACTTTTGGAGGGGGGCATGCAAAAAGGCTGAGATTAGGCTTGGATTTGGGTTATTTGTAAAAATAAGAGGCGTTTTCGCGCTTGGCCACAACATTATTGGACAAAAGGTACAGCTTGTGGCTGCGCCAACAGAGCCCTTTTCTTCTTCCCCCACCCGCCATCTTCTCTAACGTGGCGTGGGTTGTGATGGTGGTGGTGGTGGTGGTGTGTGACAAGAGGTCACTCTTTCGACCAGGGCCCTAGGTGTGTACAAACGGAACCGCCTGTCACCGGGCGCCACGGTGTGTTGGAGAATCCATGCTAAATGCGTTTACTATGAAAGCCTCGTTTGCTTGACTGACAGGTAATTTGGCAAAGAGCTGCCTTTCTTGCCCACCGCTCGCGGCGGCATATGCGACGTCCAACCTTGGGGAGCTGTGTGTACATGGGGCTAAACACATCAGTTCCCAAAACCTTCTGCGCTGGAACCTGTCCAATGATGATTGTTTCTTCTAAATGTACCCAAGCCGTGTGTGTGTGTGTGTTTTATCTCGCTGCCACCCATCATGTCAAGTAGCATCGAGGTCTGTGAGATGTCTCGGCCGCAACGATATCAGATTGTGGAATAGTGACAGCTTGTTTCTTTGTGCACCAGAGACAAAGTTTCCTTGACGCCATTCTACATGATCAACACCTGCTGCGTAACCCTCAACTCACTCCCGCGTATCCGGACACACACCCAATGTACTTTCCCATTCCCCTCCTCTAGCTTCGAGGCAATGCCTGGCGCCGCCGCCGCCGCCCCTGGTGCCAAACCAAGGTCGTGCGTGCGTGCGTGGGTGTGTGTGTGTGTGTGTGTGCCGTCCCTGAATTCCTCGGCGCCGGCGTTGCTTTGCCTTTTCGTGTTAGTGGTGTGGCCCAGTGGGAGAATATGGCTTGAACGGCTCGACGTGGAGGATTTTGTTGGCTGGGCCACCTGCCTGCTGCTTTTGCCGTTGTCCCACGGTAAGTGCTACACTTTGAAGCCAAATGGTGATCGGACACTGTGCTGCTCGGCTGGCTCAAAGCCTTTTTTCGGCCACACGACCATGTTATTGACTGCTGCACCCCCCTTCGTATCCATACAAACTTGCCGTATAACAATCGAGTGACATCCATCAATAGCACATTCGTTCATGCGTGCTCGTAGTATATCTGCCCGCTTGCAGAACTACTTACTGAGACACTGCCCCCTTTCATAACCATCTTCTCTTTTTTTTNGTCTTTTTATACTTTCACACTGCTTGCTCTTTGTGTAATAACAGAGTGACACTTTCAAAATGAAGTTTCTATCAAAGCTCCGCAGCAATATCGCGGAGTCCTACCGGACCGATCCGAATATCAACAGGGCTAAGAGCTGGGTCGACCCCGTCTGTCGCCGCCTGCCATCAGCCACTGCGGAATATATCGCTGAAAAGCTTCCAGCAGCTCAATGGCTTCCGCATTACGACTATAAATGGATTCTCCACGATTTCATCGCTGGCATTACTATCGGTGTTATGCTTATCCCGCAAGGCCTTGCCTACGCCAAGATTGCCAACATCCCAGTCGAACATGGCTTATACTCCAGCTGGTTGCCTTCCGCCTTTTACTTCTTCCTCGGCACCTCTAAGGGTAAGTTTCACCTCTTTTCAACCATAAAAACAGTGAAATAACCAAGGTATAGAGGTTTCCTCGGGCCCGACGTCGATTTTAGGCCTCTTCACGGCCGAAGCTGTCGCTGACCTCTCCAAGCAAGGCTATGACCCCGCCAACATTGCATCAGCAATGGCTTTCTTGGTCGGTGTCTACGCACTAGCTATCGGACTTCTTAAACTTGGATTCTTGCTCGACTTTGTTTCCGGCCCAGTCTTGACCGGCTGGATCTCTGCCGTCGCCTTTGTCATTGGCCTTGGCCAGGTCGGCTCGCTAATTGGCATCGACACAGGATCAGGGACCATCACCATCTTCCGAGATATACTCTGCCATCTGAACAAGATCAAGCCCCTCACTTTGTGCATTGGCCTTACTGGCATTGCTGTGCTCTATGCTCTCGAATGGGTTGGTAAGATCTGGGGCAAGAAGAACAAGTGGCTCAAGTTCCTGAGCACCAGTCGTGCCGTCGTGGTGCTCGTCATCTACACCATCATCTCTTACCTGGTCAACAAGGACCGCACTGTCAAGCAGTACAAGTGGAAGGTTACTCAAGTTGATACACATGGACTGCTCACTCCTCATAGCCATGATGGCGGCTTGATCCAGAAGATTGCAGCGCGCGCTGTTGCCCCCCTCATCGCCATGTCTGTCGAGCACCTTGGCGTGGGCAAAGCCTTTGGTCTACGCAACAACTACAGCATTGATAAGAGCCAGGAGCTCGTCTTTCTGGGAGCGTCAAACATTGCCAACAGTTTCTTCGGTGCTCAGACTTGTGGCGGCGCCATGTCGAGAACAGCCGTCAACTCGGAGTGTGGAGTGAAGAGCCCAGTAAACTTCCTCTTTACTGCAGGCTTTATTATTCTCACCTTGTATGAGCTGGCTCCTGCTCTGTACTGGATCCCCAAGGCCACGCTTTCCGCTATTATTGTAAGTATGTCTTCCTTCGTGCATCCGCTATATGCTAACATACGTAGATCATGGCTGTTGCCCATCTAGTTTCATCCCCACGATTGTTCTACCGATACTGGAGAATGTCCTTCATTGACTTCATTGCTTCGATGCTGGGCTTCTGGGTCACTCTTTTCACTACTACGGAAATTGGGCTTGCTGTGTCCGTTGGCTTCAGTCTAGTGTACACCCTGATCCGCCTTGCTTTCCCCAAGTGGATTGGTCTGTCACACAAAGACACCGAGACCGTCCACTGGTCTCCACCAAAGCATCATCGACTAAGCGACGGCATTGATGTGCCGGCTGAAGCATACCTGGTTCGGTTCACCGAAGATCTGCTCTTCCCCAACGCAGAACGTGTCAAGAACGCCATTGTCGAGTCCATCAAGATTCAGTTTGAACCAGCTTCCTCTGCTTCGCGCAACATCCTGTCTACGAACAAGACGTGGAATGTGGCCAGCACCAAGCGTATCGAGAAGATTCGTCGCAGGAAGAACATCGTCCCGCTCAGAGGCGACATTGTTCCCTTGCACCACGTGGTGCTGGACTTTGGCATGGTGGGATTTATTGACGTTACAGGGCTACTATCCTTGATTGAGCTGAAGATGGAGCTCAGGCGCTACATTGGTGCGGATCTGCAGTTCAGATTTATCAACATGGTCGACGCAGTGCACGAGCGATTCATGAGGTCCGAGTGGGAATTTGCCCACCAAGGAGAGCAGAGAACCGGGGAGGCGGATACTATCTACAATTCTCTGGAGTCTGCATTGTTCCACCATGATGGCGATGAAAAGTCCGATGGCGTGTCGGAGAAGGCACTGGATGTGTGAGTGGGCTGTCGCCGTTTTGATGGATCACGAGCCAGCTGTGGCTGCACGAGACGCCCGCAACATTGTTCGAGTTATGACTTACGACGGATATGAATTCAATTTTCAGGCATTTTTTTTCAATTTACTGCAATTTTCACAACACTAGCGTTCTTTGTCTCATCAATAAGGCTGAATAAACGAGACCGCTCGTCTTGGCAACCACAGCCAGCGCCTGAGTGCCAAGAGCACAGTCGAGCTTGTAGTTCTCGGAAGTCCGCCGTCATTGCAATGCCGTTAGAAACAGGGTATGCAGGGCATGCAGGGCAACGGGCAGCTGACTTGACGCATCAGCATGCAACGTATGCAACTAAAATAGTCTGATTCCAGAAGCGCTTGGCAATAGAGCTGTCTGCCCTTGCATGCAAGTTGAGGAGCCTCAAATTGTGGCCGAAACGCAACCGTTGGCGCTACAAATCGCCGTTTCGGCCAAGACCGAGTTTCCTCCGCGCTTTCGACTCGTATTTCATATATCCCAGCCACTTTAACGGCAGTTATTCCTGATTCAAACATTTTTATTGTAAATATATTTGCCACAACCGACGTGGTTTGGTGAAGCGACTCGGCCAGTTGCTGAAGCCACAATTTATGGTGGCGTAGTTGTCGGGGCTATTTCTGAACGCCGCGTCCTTTGTTCGTGTTACATGACGCAGAGGCGAAAGCAAACTCGTCATTTGATGTAAAGACTCAGAGCCATGCTCTGCTCGGCGACAATTTCCATCACTTGAAGCGCCTTTGACATTTTGCTCTCAGACGACTCGTGCTTGTAGGGTTTTGTTATCTCTGTTCGGCGCCAGATTTAGCACCGAGTCAATTGTGATGGCCTGTTTTTTTTTTAGCCAAGGCGTAAAAGCCACATTTAAGGATCATCCTGCTAAAAAGAAACGATGAAGATGGTGAAAACAAAAGCACCAGCTCAAATATGGCTTGAGATGGGCAGTGACACCAGACCAAACCCCCCACGCTGTGCCACTTGCGGCTTATGGGGAAGAGTGCGGGGAAGAGGGCGCTGTGCGGTATTGCTTGTAAATCCCGGATGTGTTAGAGGGCGCGCCACAATCAGGTTTATGTATGCACGCGAATTTGCATGTAATCTAGAAAGAAGGAAATATCGCACACCGAAACGGCGCAAAATGGCCGCTCAACTGATGAAGCGTTGCTCTGCCCCCAGCAGCTTGCGTCTTGCACCCGCTCTTCCATGCGCTGCCCGGGCCTGGCAACTGAACGCCTCATTCTCGACCACGAGAACGGCGGGCAGCAACGGCAATGGCGGCCAATCAGAAAAAGCCGTCAGTGCCATGGCTACTGGGGGGTATGAATATCCAGGCATTCCTCAATTCGCAGATCCATACGCAAAGAGACAATGGCAGCTCGAGCATATGGCGGGCGCGTTCCGCGTCTTTGCGCGGAAGGGCTTCACTGAAGGCGCGAGCGGGCACATCAGTGTACGAGATCCCGTCGACCACGATACATTTTGGATAAATCCGTACGCGTCTCAATATATATGAAATGTCTGTACTTGAGAGAAACGCTAACATATCATAGGATGGGTGTTCATTTTGGCCTTCTGAAAGCCAGCGACATGGTGCACATCGATGAAAATGGCCAAGTGATTGGTGGAAACCGAACGGCTGTCAACGCCGCTGGTTTCATGATTCATTCTGCCGTCCACAAAGCCCGTCCGGATGTACATGCCGCATGCCATACACATTCCAAATTCGGCAAGGCCTGGTCGGCATTTGGCCGCCCTCTTGACATCATCAACCAAGATGCCTGCCGGTTCTGGAACAATCACAGCGTGTATTCGAGCTACGGAGGTGTCGCTCTACAGGACGAGGAGGGTATTCGCATTGCCGAATCTCTCGGGCCGGAGCATCGTGCTGTGATTCTGCAAAACCATGGTCTCTTGACGGCCGGTGGCACTGTCGATGAAGCAGCCTACCTCTATACCGTGATGGAGCGATCATGCGAAATCCAGCTCATGGTGGAGGCAACCGGAATCGAGAAGAAGCACATCAGCGACGAAGAGGCAGCCTATACGTACAAGTATGAAGGTGATGCGGTAAGCTTACGTCGTTTACCTTTTATACCTGAACCAAACTAATAATTTAGGAAACTCTATACACTGAATTCCAACCAGACTTTCAGTATGAAGTTGCCATGTCCAATGGTGCACTAAATGGCGGTTCAAATTTCGCAAGAGAGTAGCTTCCTTATTATATTAAAATTAAACACAGAAAGGCGAAAGATTGCAGCATCTTGTCATTTGAAGTATCATTATATGCAAGTCTTCAGTATACATAAACAAAATTTGGGTTCGCCTTGTCCGTCATATCTGTAAACGCGGTCTCATTTAATGCCGCGATCCCTTCCGAAGTTTCACGCAGTGCCGCACGTAACTTTTCCTTCTTCTTGTTTTCCCATATAAAGGCGCAGCGGAATGCAAACAAGATGAGGACTTCAATGCAATTGGCCGTCAGCAGAGACCCAATTCCTAGTTGGTATGCAGGTGCTTGGTCGTCCTTGTAGAAGAAGGGACTAATGATATTGCCAACGCAGGCGCCAAACCAGATCATGCCCGAAACAATCATCTTTTTGGATTGCCCGCCTGTATTAGAAGTAATAAGGGATAGCGAAATCACAAACGCAGCTTGATATGAGCCGGTGAGGTAACTATGCACGGTCAGAAAACAGCCATCACGAGCACACAAAATACTTACAAGCAGATCAGGCGACCGACATAGGCGTCGTGGGGTGCTAACAGAAAGCCCAACGCGCCAGCAATTGTAGGCATCATGAATATCATGCACACGATTGTTCTGCTGTTGGGAGGCATATACTTGTTTGCGAGAGCACCAAGGCCAATCCAAATAACGACCAACACACCCTGTGGGATGCCGAGAAGTGCTGTCTCTTTAGTATCAAAGCCAAGACCTTTGATGACAAGTGTAGAGAAGTTGGAGATGCCGCCGTTTGGAATATTGGCGACGAATCCGAGCAGCGTAAACATCCATGTCTTATAGTCGAGGTATGCCTCCTTGATCTGGTTCCAATTGATACGCCGCTGTTCGATACCCGTCTGATTGCGGCGTACGCGTGCAATCATGATGAGCTTCTCCTCATGAGTGAAGCCCCAGATGGTGCGCGGAGAGTTTGGCAGAGCGATAAACAAAATGATAGCCCAGAAGGCGCAAAATGCCCCGACAATGATGAACTCATAGCGCCATGAGACCAGGGCACCTTTAATCTGACCGATTCCGTAGCCTGCAAACGCAGTGTCAGGTATGCCTCGTCACGTAGTAATCGTCCACGTTCACTTACCAATAAGACCTCCACCTGCGACGCCAATGCCATTCCACATGTACCATATTGAAATTCTCATCGGCTGTTCCTGTCGAGTGTAATACATGGATGTGATGAGCATGAAGGCAGGGTCCGCAATTGCCTCAAACGCGCCAGATAAAATTCGCAGGGCGATAAGGCCAGCAAAATTCTGCACAGCCGCCTGCGCCATCAAAAGCGCCCCCCACATGAAGATGTTGAACGACAAGTACGTGGCGACTGGGCTTCGTTGCATGATGAGGTTTGATGGAATGGCCCATATCAGCCAACCGAAATAGAAACTACTCGATAGCCACGAGTACTCGGTCTTTCCCAAGTTCAGCGACTTTTTGATACCGAAAATTGCCGCATATGATCTGGTTCAGTTGTCAGAATACAGTTAGACAGATCGAGCGAAAAGAACGTGACATACAGTGTCGTCTTGTCGACGTAGTAAAAGAAGTAGCAGATGCCTAGTAGCGGCAGAATACGCATGTCTAGCTTGCGCACGAGGCGCCGCTCGTCGGCTTTGTCAATCGACTCATCCGTAGGATATCGCGCGAGAGCTTCGATATAGATGTCAGGTTCGTCCTGGTTAATCTGATTTTTGGCCACATGCGGGCCCTCTGTGCCATCCGACCCGCGTCGCTCGACGTGGGCGACGTCAGAATCACGTTTGTCTAGGTCAGTCATGGTGGCGTCCAGATGTGGTTCGTTCGGTGATGCACAGAGCGGCGCAACCAACTCCGATGATGCAAAGGCAGCTTCCAAGTCTTTGATCAAGAGAGAAGACCCAAGGCGATCCTTTTATTGGAGAACTGCTGCTAGGACTCAATAGCCGATGCTACCTGTGTGAGGTGATCTAGGCTTGAATGGGGATGGCGGCCATCAGTCGATTGTGGGGGAGGGGACGCGTGGGGGGAAGTCCGCGTACGGAGGGCGTCAATGAGTCGATTTTTATGGCTTTTCGGAAGATACTTTTTGAGCGTGTTGTTTAACTATATCCCTAACTCTATGCATTTATAGTTCTAACTGCAGACAAGTCTGACTCTTAAGCTGTTGTAAAGCTATTCGCGGTTGGGGTTGCACCAGAACGACACCTGGGTAGCGCCAACTGCGGTGGCCCCTCTATGGATCTTCAAACAAGAATGGCCCCTACAGGCGCGGAGCTAAGTCAATGGCATTTGAAGTGCCGATAACAGCCATTATTTCAGCTGCTGCTCTCTCCCCAGCCTCCAAAGCGCCTTCCAGGTGTCCCCTCCAAACATTACTCGTCTTGGCGCCGGCGAAGTGAATATCGCCTTCCGGAGCCCACACGCCCTGACCGTTAGCGGCGGCATTCTCTCCGGCAATATTGAGGCACTGTTGGCCATTGACCAGGGGGTTCTCATCCTGCTCGATGACTTGAACGGCGCGCGGGATGTTGCCGCCGAAAATGCTACCCAGATGCTGCATAATCAGCGTCTCGCGCTCCTCCTCCGACATGAGCCAGAGCCACATGCCGCGAGCTTGTTCGCCAGCCACCTGGCAAGATAGAGAGTAGAGACCGTCAATCTCAATGCCGGATGGGCGGACTTGAGCAATTGGCCCTGACAGACCCTGGGCATAGCCAGACAAGCCACGCTGCTGCCACCATGGGTGGTCGAAAACAACATCCACAGTGCTGCTGAATCCCTGTTCCTCCTTCATCCCGTCCCAAGTGGCCGCTGCGCCAATGCTGGGCTCTATTTGAAGTGTGCCGCACATCGAAAGCGAGCCAGCGAGCACAACTTTGCTGGCCTTGAAGACGTCACCGGACTCTGCAAGAATCGTGCAGTTGTTTCCGCTTGCGTGCTCTATCTTAATGACCTTCTGGTTCAACTGGATAGTGCCGGGATTCAAGCGTTGGGACAATGCTGCAGCCACTTGATGTGAGGGCTCGGTGATAGTAAAGTCGTCGGTTGCGCCGTTAATGTTGTCAAGTGCTGCGAGCAGCCCCCCGCACGATGCGCAGTGTGATAGGAATTGAGATGCCGTGACATTGTTTGACGAGAGGCCGAAAATAAGGCGCGTCCATAGGTTGGCCAACTTTTGAACGGTACCAGTCGCACCGTAAGCGGAAATGAGTTCCTCGACCGTCATATTCTCCTTCGAGGCTTCCGGTCGCTGCGAAAGGGTGTCGACGATAGCTTGGACTTGGAAGAGAGAGGCGGCGTCCTCAGCACTCAGCTGTAAAAGTGATATATTAGTATTGACATGAACGTCTCCATATGATGCCATTTACTTACAGCCGGCTGCTCGTCGTGTTCAAAGGCATCGTAACCCTCGAGCATGGCCTTGCCCTGCACCGGGTGGAACTCGTCGATTAAGCCAAACTCGGTCGCAAGAGAGTGCGTACGCGGGTGGTTGTCGCCATTGAAATTGTTGCTTGTGCAAGGTTGACCACCAATGTTTCCGGATGCCTCTAGGACAATGCAGGAGGCACCAGACTGCTGCAGTTTGTGGGCAGTCTGCAAACCACTTACACCAGCACCAACAACAATCACATCTGCGGAGCGTTGTCGGCTCCCGATCAGGTTCTTCTGCATGGATTGCGTCATGGTTGTGGAATGTTAGTAGCTTACAACTTTTTTATAAGAAAGAAAAAAAGAAATAGAGCAAGAGTGAGAAATTGCAAATGTTGTTAATTGAAGTTAATTTGGCCTTGACTGGGGTGTCTAACATCTATTCTTGCGGGACACGGCAGCTTCAAGCTAAATTTACCAACATTGCACGACGTGCCCAGGCACTAGGAGTTCGGCGACTAGCCGCCTTATAAATACCAGCGATGAGACTGGGACGCATCATTTCGGATCATCTGGAGTTCGGTTTCTCCCACGTGTGCGAACTCGGAAGAAGATGCCGGGCCGCATCCACCAACATTCGGTCAGATTTGGGCGGTGCCCGTAAGCTTGCCTTCTTAGCTCTTACACGAACCCTAGCGGCGCCAGGCGGGTTCCAGGCTGCGCCGTCAACGGCAGGCTCCCGCTGCTTGTAGGGGTTTTAAAACGACAGGTTGGTCCCTATCGTGGGGGTGCTAGTGACCGGAATAGGCCTATTAGCGAACGCCAGCGGCGAAATCATTGGCCGCCTATGACGCGACCGACATGCGCGTCCAGGAGGGCGGCGCACACCGCACCACGGAGCCTCAACCATTCTAGACCTCCACATTGGTCCACCATGGCCTGCAAGTATTATGGCAGCACTAGTAATCTTCTGCTTCAGTGGCCTACGGCGTTGCAGGCTCGAGCCCAGGAGGAAGAGCTTTTCAAGCTTAATTAGTAAATTATGCACCAAATATGCAGCTAATTGGCACAGTTCTGCGACTAGCTTTGAGCTTGCTCAGGACTTGAGCAGAGTCTTCCTCCACCAAGCCTCTTCCTCGGCTAGGTACTTTCTGACAGTATCTGGCTTTCCGAGCATGTGGCCTTCATCCGGCACCTCCACCAGCTTAACGTCGCCGCCGTTGGCTTTGACAATGTCGTGAATGATCCTTGCTTGCACAATCGGCACGACCGGGTCCGCGACACCGTGGACCAGAAGCAGCGGAGACTGGATCTTGTCGGCATGGTACCGTGCGCTACGCTCCTTGTAGATACGGACCTTGTCATCCTCCGGAGTTCCCTCGGGAATTAGCAAGGCGCTGGCATAATCGGATTCTAGCTTATGTGTGTGGTCGTCAAACTGAATCAGATCACTGATGCCGCACGCGCAGACACCACCGGCAAATGTAGTGGGATACTGGGTCAAAGCTTGCAGGGTGTTGTAGCCGCCTGCGCTGCCACCTGTGATTCCAACTGCACCTGCGCGGACGCGGCCAGTTTCAACCAAGTACGCTGCGAAATCAGCTACGTCGTTCGTGTCCGACACACCCCATCGACCGTACAGATGTCGGCGGTACGCGCTGCCGTAGCCGACCGAGCCAAGATAATTTACACTGAGGAAAGCATAGCCACGAGAAGTGAAATACTGAGCTCGCAGGTTGAGGCTGTTGGTGATCACACCAGTGGGACCACCGTGGGAGAAAACGATAAGTGGCGGAAGCTCCCCTTCTCTGGCGACGTATTTGTTGTTGCGTGGCATGCATAACCAGCCGTGGACCTCTCGGTTTTCCTTACGCGATTGGATGGTGATGTGCTCCGGCGTTGATAACAAGCCTCTTGGATAGTTCTCCCCAGAAACTCCAGCAGTGCGAAGAAGCTTGCACTTTTTCGAGTCATGGATATCAATTCGGAAGAGTGAATTGGCTGTGACGGGATTTCTCGCAACAATCACGGCAGATGACTCGTCAATCTTCGACACGCAGTCGGCACCCAGAGCCGACAATTCTAGATTTTGCGCGACCTCCTTCCACGATTTCTGCTCGAGGTCGATGCAAATAAGTCGGCATCTCGACTTTGCAGTTGCATTTACGAGCAAATATCTGCTTGATAGCGCAGTATATGTTCGACTTGGACAATTAGCCGCAGCACTCCACAGCAATGTTCTCTTTCGTTGTACATGGGCACATACCTTGATTCGAGGAGCGATGACTCGCCTAGATCGAATTCTTCCAGACCGGGAAAATCAATGTGACGAGGGCTGCCGCCTTCCGGCGGCGATCTGAAGAGCTGACGGTGCCCACCAGTCTCTTGAGAAAAGTACAACGCGCCATCGGGCCCCCAGTGAGGCTCGCATACACCTTCTGAATTGCCTCCCGCGATAACTTGGCGATTTGTTACCGTGGCCTCTTCTGCGTTCCAATCAGCGACGCACACCCTGGCCATGTCGAACAGCATCTCGGGATGGTTCCACTCCAGCCAGACGAGGCGAGTGCCGTGATCATTGAACCGCGGCTGGAAGTAGAAGTCGGCGCCAGAAATAACGCGCTTAGTAGCACCTGTGCTCACATTGATGGCGGCAATGTAATTCTTTATACCGGCGGGGGTGTTGTTGGTGTGGTCTTCCTGAATTGCGAGAACCCAGGGAGAAGTCTTCTGTGAGGTGAAAGACCCATAACGTAAGATGGTGTCATTTTCAACAACCGTCGTTACTGAAGATGTGTTTGGGTCGAGAATCTTAACAGTATTATCCCGGCTGGAGAAGATTAAACGGCCATCGGGAAGAATCTGGAGGGCTTGGACACCGTATTCGTATACAATATTGCCCACGCTGCAGTCCTTTGGCAGTATGTCGGTTGCGCCAGAGCCAGTCAGCTCCATGATGGCAGTTCTTCCAGTTCCATCACCTTCCAAGAAAAAGATTCTGCCGGATTGTGTCTATGGCACGTTAAAAAAATTTCCATTCAACGCATATTGAAAGCAGCTTACGCAAACACGAGGCGCCGTCAGGCTGCGTGCCCCAGAGGCGACTGTCTCGATGGAGATGGGAGATTCCCAATTTCCATGTGCGACAACATTTTTCACAGTCATTATGTATGATTGTAGCAAGCTCGATATCCGGCTGTGACCACAGTGATGCAATGTCCAAATGAGGTGGGTGGTATACCGGGAGCGGGGGTTACGTATTTATGAACGGACTTAGTGGCCAGCTCGGCTCAACAAGGACGAACTTACTGATGTCCAGGAATCCACTACAAGCAGCTACCTTGATGTTACACACCATGGTCGATTTACCCAGACAGAACTTCGCCCCTGCCCCGGAGATATTGGTAAATAATTCTGCGAAGATATGCGACTAAATATTTAAGCTAAATAAAGTGGTCGAGTCCATAAACAACATTTTCTTCGCAGCCTTGGGCGACACCTGTGGGAAGAGACCTAAAATGGCATCATGGGGCAGCTTCCTACCAGGGCTTAGCTTAAGCGCCACTGTAGCCTGGTTGGTATCACTGATGGACGCTGAGCTCGGCGACTTTTGAATTCACACTCTTCAGTATCATAACATTTCCTCTACCCAAGTTCACTTACGATGGAAAAGTGCTCGGGGTTTACTCCTGCCAGGCCCAACAACCGTCCTCAGCCTGTGGCAGCGTCAAACCGGCTGCTCAAGAGTATCGTGGCTGTCCTGGCAGTGATCGTCCTTTTCTTCGTTGACCCGTTTGAAGGTGTCTTTTCGAAACTACGCGAGATCGGTCATGTTTCCTGCGTTAAGCCCATTTATGGAACATTCCCTGAACCAGGGGAGCCGTTCCATTTCCTTCCCTGCACAAATAAGACTCGTCCGCCTTCCATCGACGACCCCAGCCCAGAGACTTCCTGGGCAAAGCTATATGATCCAAACCCAGACAATTGGAGCTGGGGAAAGCCAGCTGAACACTTTGATGACATTCTTGCAACGGACATTTATGCGGGACGCGGCATCTACCTCTGCGGCTATCTGGATGTGCCCATGGACTACACAAACAAGTCGGACAGCAGGATCTCTCGTCTGGCGGTGACAAAGTTTCAAGCATCAGGAATGCGTCGTCTCGATGGACAACCGAGGCAATCTACAGGCCATAAGAGCGTCCGCACGCTGGTGGTCGAGCCTGGTGGCCCAGGCGGCAGCGGACAGTCCATGGTCTGGGGTGATGGCCAGGGCATTTCTGAGCGATACAGCAACAGCACCTTTGACGTGCTCGGATGGGATCCCCGCGGTGTCAATGCAACTTACCCGGCGATGTCTTGCTTTACAAGTGATGCGCATCGTGATCGCTGGAGACTGCTCACCAACAAGAACCGAAGAGTCGTTGGCCAAGGCAACACCATCCAGCAGCTTCAAGTGGCCGATGCCATGAACGATGCAATGTTCAAGTACTGCTTCCACAAATATGGTGATCTGCCGCGATTTATGACAACTGCTTTCGTCGCCCGTGACCTGGAACGTATCCGCGAGGCACTCGGCGAGGACGAGCTGACAGGCTTCATGGTCAGCTACGGCACAGGGATTGCGCAGATCTATGCCAGCATGTTCCCAGATTCTGTTGGTAGAATAATCCTTGATGGCAACGAGTTCTGGCCTGATTACAAAAACCCACTCAGTTTTGCTACCAATTCCTTTGACAACGTCACCGACGCCTGGCGGGACGGCTTCTTGGCCGGCTGCGTCGACTCAGGTCCTGATGGCTGCCCGCTGGCACGTCCCAAAAAGAGCGGAGAGGTTTTGACCTTGGATTCTTTGGAAGCTCGCATGAATGCACTGTTGTCTTCCTTGGTCGATCGACCGCTTTCAACTTACTCGGAAACGTCTGGGCCAGCCCTCATCACATATCAATTCGTGGTCGATTCTATTTATGAGTCTACATACAACCCTCGAACATGGCGCGCTCTTGCAGAACTACTGAATGATCTGGAAACGGGTAACACTACGAAGCCGCTCGACAGAATGAATCAACAGTGGTGGAGAACTGATCCGGGTGCTCCATTTACCAAGCTAGATCCTGCTGGCAACGACGAACTCGTCACCATGGTCGGCTGCCCCGAAGGATACGACCAGCCTCGTCCTGATAGCCTCGAGGAGTGGGATTTAGTATGGCAAAATGCCACGGAAGCCTCGTGGATCTCCGGAGATATGCGGTTTTCTCTCGTGTTCCCTTGCCGCCAGTTCTACAAGTATTGGCCCACGCCTGCTGAAGTCTACCGCGGTGGCCTCAATAAGACATTGAAGAACCCTCTGCTTCTCATCTCGGAGACATATGATCCTGCCACGCCGCTGCGAAATGGCCTTCGACTGCGCGAGGCGCTTGGCCATGACAATGCGAGACTAGTTGTGCACCACGGATTCGGGCATGGCTCGCGCGGTGACCCATCCAACTGCACTGACGGCATCGGTCGCAGATACATTCTTGAGGGCATCCTGCCGTCTGAAGATGAGACACACTGTACCCCTCATAACAAGCATTTCAGTGCGAGCTATAGCACCGACATTAATGATGCGACGCTCTTCTGGAAAATGACAATCCCGATGTATTGAGACTCCGTTGAATCGAGGTGCTTGAGAAGTAGACGGAGACTCTCCTCTTCCTATATTCTAAGCAGTTAAAACTATTGGATATTGAGTTTCTTTGCAGCTTCATCAAGGCATATCACCTTGAATGCCAACTTCATCAACGGCTCTTAGATAAAATCATGTATTCTTCATTAGCAATACTAAACAAACTATCTGTTCAAAGCAAAAGCATACAGAACGCAAAACAAAGCTCGCACTAGCAGTACAAATTTTTCATTGTAGACTAACTCCGTCGTTGTGAGAGTAAACACCATTATCTGGAGCTTACATGGTATACCTTGTCGTGGTGAATTGTCTCATGTGTGAGTCTGATGTGAGAGAGCCGGGAAACAGTTTCATGTTTTAGCATGAATCATGACAAGCTGTATTGCTTATGCGCGGAACTCGACAGCGNCGGCGGGCACCGGCGGCGTCCTCGTCATCCTGGGCGTTGTTGTTGCCACCACGCTGGCTGGGAGCACGGCATGGGTGACTGCGGCTGCGCTGGCTGCGCTGGATCCATGAAGCACAGCTCGTACTTTGTGGCTCCTGGCTATGGTCAGCCCGTCATGGGTTAAGACCATCAAACTCTAGTGATTTCTTTTGTCACAATCACTCACAGATTTTGTCACTCCTTGAACCATTTCTCATCATTCTTTATATTCGGTTCTACGGTATAAAAGGGGTCAGGCTTTTTTTGTTTTACGACTACGATTTCTACATGGTCTTGTCGAGGTCGACATTTTTTCTTCAGATACCCCCCGCCACGAAAAAAGTCAACATTTATTCTCGCAAGATATTTCTTCTTCTTCTACCGGAGCATTTATTCAAGGGTTTTTCTTTTCTTTTCATCCCCGCGTCGGAGGAGCTGGCTGGCACAATTTTGCGCCACAAACTACAAAAAAATCCAGCAGCTCCTATTTGTGGGCGCACCCTCACATCACCGGCGCACCTCGTTTTCACGGTATTCGTTCATAATGGAATCATCGGCGCACTTCGGCATTACGGTTAATTTTTATTTGCATGGGCTTCAACATTTGCGATAGATTTGGCTCAATTTTCCCCCCAGCACAACCAATCTTTTGATGCTTCTGTCAAAATGGGTTTGCATCGCATTGTTCTGTTTTTTTTTTTTTCGGATTTTTCGTCACTGTGCTTTTCAGATTGGATCGGCGTTTTCATCTTTGGGCTCACGGAAGTATACTTTTTTTCCCGAGCCACATCACACTTCGATCGCTGCCGGCATAGCACTGTGTTTTGCATGCTCATGATCATTGGCATTGCCGCTCGCAACCGCGGGATACTCTTATCCTACGCACAACCAGGCGCGATGCTGATGCAAATGGCATCGGTACATATTTATTCAACCCCAGCTGGGTTTCACGGTTGGCGCTTGCCACCGCCATAAAAAGGCTTGGGATATTACGAGACGTTATGCATTGCTTTCAGCGGGTATATGGAGACTTTTGAGTCGAATTGTTTTGTTATTCTTCGTTTTGTATGGCGCTTCTTTGCATGGTACGTTGGCAGAGTGTTTTATTACTCTTGGCGTATCCCTGTTTGAGAATAGCTATTTTTCTTGTTCATGAAACTTTTTTTTTTAGAAAGCCTTGGTAATAGGCGGGCATTAGTAGAAGGAGGATATTATGGATTGTCTTAAGTTTAATGAGGATTCATCCACGGCCAGCGGTTGACGCTGCGGCCTGCCTTTCTCTCACACAACCTCACTGGCTTGGTCCAGGTTCTGATGTTCAAAAGTGTTTATATTAGAAACCTGTTGCATACAAAAATGGAGTTGCATTGTTACATTCTCTGGTACCTGAGAAGTGTCGCGCTATCACAAGAAATACAAATACAAGTACAAATACATGTAAAAACCCAAGACTTTTTCATTTGGATGCAGTGTGGTGTAGTGATTTCATCTGTGTTAGTATTTGGTGCGAGTGGCGCCGTGTCGGCTAAACAGCGGGGCAAATTCCCAGTACAGCGATATGAGTTGTCTCGAAATGCTCATTAACACGACGTTGAAGCATTCATTTGCAAAGTCCATTGCTCATCCTAATAAACTGCATCTACCACAAAAGTCCTGAAACGAGTTTTAAATTCACACACGTCTGGTCGTACCCGTTTGGAACCCAAAATCCGGCCAACCAACCATGTCTGGTCGATTCGTCTCTGGCGGAACAATCGGCGCCGGCGAGACAGAGGCTAGCAGCACCACAACCTCTACATCCGGCGGTGCCGCCCCTTCCACGGCGGCAGCAGCAGCATCATCATCATCATCGTCTNAAATCGGCGGAATGGGAAAAAGTCCAGCAGCAGCTCGACGCGGAGCGGCAGCGGCGGCAGGAGGCGCGCGCCAAGGCCGCGTCCGGCGAGGAGCGCAGCCTGTACGACGTGCTGCAGGCCAACAAGGCGGCCAAGGAGGCCGCGGCCGCCGAGGCKTTCCGCCGCAACATCGAGGCCGGCCAGGTCGGTATCAACGTCCCCATCCCCGTCCCTCTGCCCATGTTTTCCTTCACCGGCAACAAGAAGAGCATTGCCGGCGGCGGTGCCAGCACCTTCTACGGCAAGCCCGGCATCAACTTCTACACCCAGCTCAAGACGGTGACTGCCCTGTGGCAGAGCAACGATGCCGTTGCCAAGAAGGCCTCGGTTGTCATGCCTACTCAGCAGTAAGAGGGCTGAAGGAGAGAAGGAGAGACGGGAAACATGTGGAAAATAAAGAAAAAAAAACAAGCCTTTTGTATTTAATTATGTCGACGATTCGATGCACTATAGCTTGCAATGCTTGATGTAGCACTACTGTACCAGGCAAAAAGTATGAAATTGACGATATACTACATCAACCTTTTATGGCGGGCACCTCCAAAGTATCTTGAAAGCGCTCAACGTAACCGTAGAAAATCGAACATCGTGAACATGCAGATATTCAACCAACCTTACTCAAACGCGATAAAACTCCCAACTGTTGTGGATTCTCAGATGGTACCGTTTCTTCTTGTTGACGTAGTTGTTCACCCGAGGCACCCTTTCTATCGCAATTTTCACCCATGTCCATGGAATTGTTGACATTTTTCATTGGACTACGCTCGGACGGGGTCAGCATGTTATCAGTATGACAGCGAGGGTGTGTTTTGGAGCCTCGACGAATTATCGGGCGATACGCCGCTGTCGGATTCGTGGCGGTGGCCAAAAGGCGAGGCGGAGGTGGAGGAGCAGCCTCCTGGATTCAAAGCAACGAAGTACAGAGCTGCAGTGAGACAAGACATATAAGCAGCCTTGTGGATCAAATTCACGACATGCCATATCTACTCATGGTGTGGATGTTGGGCAACTTGCACGAGGGGTTATATTACCCACCCCCTGCGCGGTGGCTTGGTGTGATTCAGTTAGCCGAATTGTAACTGGAGTTTTCAACGTTTTTTATTGGGATAGGCTCTGACGCCGGCCATGCGCCGGTTGGCATGCATGAAAACAGAGTTTTGCTAGCACAATGTAGAACCTTTTGTGCATTGAATTTGTAGAAGCTATACAAAGAAAATGAACAATAAAACCAACAATAATATAAACTACATATCCGAAGTTGTAATGTCTTTGCAGCGTGATTTGTGATGTCTTCTTTCCCGAAATCCTACAACAAGCCCGTTAGAAAACATCCACACTAGGGTAGCTAGCCACTAGTTAGCACTCGTTTCTTTGCCAATTACGGTTGATATAATTTATGCCTTACATACCTAGTTATACAATATTGTACAGATTCCGGATCGAGCCTCATGATGTTGAGCCTTTTATTTGTTGCTGACACTAGTCCAACCGCCCCAGTTTGATGCATATGCACTGTCAGGGGGGTTGGCTTGAGGAGCCCACAGGCAGGCTCTGGCGTGACGTTGACTCCTCACTTTGCACCCCTTGCACCGGATCACCAGCGACGCTCGAAAACAGTGGCATACCAATTGGGCAACAATGAAGCGAGCGTCAACTCAGTCCTTCAAGGGACGAAGTCCAACAGCTGTAGTCATTGACCTGACCGTCAAACGACAGAAAACCACGGCGCCGAAGAATGGCGCGAGGAATGATTCGAGACCTGGATATGACAACGGAGACAGAGCCAAATTGAACGATCGTGCCAGTCCTCAGGTCATAGATCTTACAAGAGAAACTCCTGAAAGCTTCGCGAACGAAGAGAATGAGAAAACCCACCCAAAGTTCTACGACATGTGTTTCGGCGTGGTGAGACAGCGAGATAACGAGAATTCGTACCTGGAAAAAGTTAACAAAAATCACAGGTAGAAGTTGAGGCTGAGTATTGTATAATACAACCTAAAGAGTGCGATATAGCCTCTATCCCAGTAACCGTTAGCCTTCGCTGCGCTTCATTGACGATGAGACGCGAGAAAGGGGGAGCTCGTGCTGGTGTGCTCAAGTCCGAAGGACTAGATCGGTTAATCAGAGAGTACCCTGTGACTTTGAAAGGCCAACTACTTGCACTGGACCCGCAAGAAGCTAAAAAGCAAGCTCAAATATGGCGGAACGGCGGCGCCCTTTGGTATCCGCGACGACTCAGACTGGGGATATACGGTCATCAAAGAGATAAACATGCTATTGCCAAACTTTTGTCCGATCATGGAATATTTCTACAAACTCCTGCCGCTGATGAATATGATACAAGCGTCAAGTTCTGGAACCCGCAGTACCTGGTCCGACCTGGGGGAGGTATGCCTAAGTTGCAATGCACCACTGCTGACGGGAAAACAGCTAGCGCATCAGTATCAAAACAGTTAGCTGAGGAACAGATCTATGAAGTGATGCGGATCTTTGATTATAACCCAAGCATTGAAATCATAGATACCGACAAAGAGCAAGTGAAACAGAGCACTCGACTCACCACGACACTGAAACCGTATGCCACTCTCATGAAAATCAACTGGGAGAGTACTTAAAACTAACAGGATGAAGACATCAGATGCAGGCTCTCAGGATGATGGTGGAAAGGGAATACCATGGTAACTCAGACACTGCATTCCCATCTTTATGGACGCAGTACGCCAGCGAGCAAGGGATTCGGTACTAAAACTTAAGTTGCACTAATGAGAGGGAACTTACTGACAAATGTAGTTATCGGCACAAAATTACAGGAGCAACTCGGGAAACAAAAGAACCAATACGGGGCGGAATTCTGGCCGATGTAATGCTCTCAACCGCTCGTATAACCACCAGTCATGCTGATTGTTAGCACAGGAAATGGGTTTGGGAAAGACACTATCGGCATTGTCGCTCATCTGCCACCACCTCGATCTCCTAGAACGTTCCCTGCCGCTTGCACCAGACGCGCGGAAACCGCCGCGAGCAACGATCATTATAACACCCAAATCGAGTAAGTGCTCCTCCAGCATGGTATATCGTCGCATTGCAAACTGAGTATCGAAGCCATATATGAATGGCAGTCACAAATAGAACGGTATGTATCGATTACTTCCTGAAGATGGATGGACACCTGAACTCGTGCAGACATATCCGACCAGAGTCGATTCGGGTGCATATTCATCATGGCGACAATCGGCTAAAGCACGAAGACGAACTACGAAATGCAGACATCGTCTTGACCACTTATGATACGCTCAGGTCTAGTCTTAGAAGTAATGGTGACTGCTTTCTCGTCAAGAACGACTGGGCCAGGATCATCCTCGATGAAGGTGTGTGAATTGATCCACATGCCCAGAAGAAACCCCACGAACCCCTGAGAATTAAAACCAGCGGAATAGCTCATAAAATCCGGAATCGATCCAAAAAAAATTTCGAAGCCGTTTGTGCAATAACATCGCAGTCTCGCTGGTGCCTCACTGGAACCCCGATTCAGAACCGCTTGGACGATTTTGCCTCGCTTGTGGCCTTCATACGTGTTCCATCTTTTACCAAAAAACATGAATTCGATATTCATATTGGGCAGCCAATTATGGATAAAGCTACAGGTTGTTTTCTTGCCCTGCGCCATCTTATTGCTGCCACTTGCCTACGCAGAACAAAAGCATCGTGTCTTCAATCACTCAATCTACCATCGAAGCGAGAAGTGGTAGAATATGTTGATTTAAACGAACGGGAGAGAGACATTTACACGTTTTTTCAGCGACGTTCCTTCCTTTTGGCCACGAGCTCGACCCGAGGTTCATCCCCTGCAAAGGCTAACAACACTTTGCAATTGATTGGTGCCCTGAGAATGATCTGCAACCACGCTGAGGGTCTTCTCCCTCCCGTGGCACTGGAGGCTTGGCATAACAAAGATGCCACGGGTCTTAGCTGGGGCATGCTGGAAGCAAACATGAAGGAGTGCAGCCTATGCTCTGCGAATTGTGGATTAGGTGATGGGGTTCAGTACCTGAGTTTCGCCTGTCATCATACCATATGTAGCGACTGCATGGGTTCTGACGAAGATTTGGAGGAGACCTCAGATAAGAGATGCCCAATGTGCGAGGCTTCAGTGGCGAAGGACTCTTCGAGTAGCAAGAAGGCGCGGGCACGATCCCCAGCTACCGAACTGGTACACAGTCCATCGACAAAAGTGCTCGCGCTGCTGCGGAGAATTTCTTTAGACTGTGGCAAAGCAGAAGAACCTCCTGTCAAATGGTAAATTGAACGGAAATTATGAATAATGGAGAATCTTGACACTAATGAATGCTGTAGTGTCATTTTCAGTTACTGGACCAGGATGCTTGACATCATTCAAGCGGCTTTGACAGAGAATGGAGCGAGATTTCGACGAATCGATGGCAGGTCGTCTCTGACAGACAGAATGAGAGCGCTACAGTGCTTTAATAGTG
Organism: Lecanicillium saksenae; assembly: GCA_027627215.1. Classification (NCBI taxonomy): domain Eukaryota; kingdom Fungi; phylum Ascomycota; class Sordariomycetes; order Hypocreales; family Cordycipitaceae; genus Corniculantispora; species Corniculantispora saksenae. The sequence goes on along the minus strand of JANAKD010000137.1, from coordinate 8,841 downwards.
ATAGCACGGTCACAATCATGCTCGCGAGTATTGGCGCTGTTGGAGAGGGGTAAGTCTTACCGAGACATCTTAGTATTTGTGTGATGATTACGACAGTCTCGCTAAGTATTTGGCTGAACAGAGTGGATCTCACATCTGCCAGTGTGGTTCATTTAATTGAACCTCAGTGGAATCCTATGGCAGAGGCACAGGCCGTAGACCGAGTTCACCGAATCGGCCAGCGCCGTGACGTTGTGATTTATCGCTATCTTGTTCAGGACTCCATCGAATCGGTAAGGCTCCGGTACATCGCAAAGCTTCAACTCGACACTAATTGCCACGTTCTTTCAAATTAAAGTATGTACGAGCTGTTCAAGAGCAAAAATTGGATTTGATCCGGAACTCGCTTGCCGAAAAGCCACAGAAAACTAGCATGGAAAGTGCTTCGTGGAAGGTCTGTACTTGTTACCATCACTCACATTTGGCCAAGCTAACCAATGCACAACCTCAGTCTTTGGTGGAGCATTTGAATCCCTAAAAGAAGGGGAGATAGAAGAGTCATATTGTGTGTTGAAAAATGTAAAATTCAAAAGCCGAAGTTGGCACTAGGCCGGAGGACTCGCGAGATTGACTGCCACACGTTTCTGTCTGTGGCTCCCCTCCGCTCTCGATGAACCCCAGCCATATTGGTTAATCAACTCTATCCACGTTAACCCCAAATGCCTTTTGATCGTTTTTGCGCCAGATTCCATTCCGGGAGTCCGTTTTGCCCATCCTTGCAATGGATTTGCTCCATTTTCTAGAAGAAACTGAATGAGGTAGGCTGCGGCCGCTGACGAATTACGAGCAGCCAAATGCAGAACGGTCATACCGGAAGCTTTCATTGTTCCAGGTCCCTCCCCAAATAGAGGCACGAACCGAACATGGGGACTAGGAAAACTGGCATCTGCTCCCATCTGCACGAGCGTCTGCGCAAGAAACAGCGAGCAGCTGGACTGTGCAAGATTTTTCAACGCGTAGCCCAATACACCATATCCCAGCAATCCGTTGCTCTTAAACCTTTCCCAGGTCTTGACGAGTCGCACCTCTAGCGTATGATTCGACGCGACGGTTCTGAAGGCGGAAGCAGAGAAAACGAACGAGGTTTTGGGCGCGTCGGGCAGCATGAGCTCCAAGGTTGTTGGTCGATGCCGTGGTGGTGGACCGAATTCAGGAACAAACAGATAATCTTCCCATTGGGAATGGATCGAGTCGCTGTGTGTTTGTAGCGCTGTCCGTGATAACTCATAAAACCAGTTACTCAATCTTGGACGTGTGGAAGAAGGGTCCCAATCATTTGGAATATCATTTACCGCGAAATTCAACAGCCACCGAAACAATTCAGGATTCCCACTTCTAAGAATCGTGATGGCAGTTTTTTCGGAGCATGAACCTATACCTATACCCTTCTTGCGAAGATGTAGATCGATAACCTTAAGCATGTCCAGAGATTCCCTTTGCGCGGCGAGTAGTTCAAGATATTCCCTCAAGTCGCCAAGAGAGGCGGGCCATTCTATCTTCTGGATTCTTGCGTGGGATAGGAGCTGACCTAGTCCAGTGACATCACCTTGCCTGGCTGTCTCGACAATCAGCACCTTCACCTCATCGAGTGTGCGATCTTCTAGCCGCTGCAGCTGGAGATCGGCCTGCAAGCAGTTTGCTTGATGGCGGTTCAGACAACTTCTTGAATTGAATCCGATGATAGAAAATTCGCATGCAGAATGGCGGCACTTCCAAGGTCGAGAATGGGACTTTGTATGTTCGTAACGCTCCTGGTCCCCTGTGAATGCTTCTCGATGTCTGTGACATGATGGGAAGATGCACTTGAAGAGATTCTTCCCATAATGCGTCAACAAAACCTCCTTCATTTGCTTCTCATCTCTTTCCTTTGCAGTCACATGAGAAAGGCACTGCTCAAATTGTGTATCAATGTTGCATGAGACTTGGGAAATGGCTATTGGATCATGATGTTGCCAAGCCGAGGCTGTACGGTTTGATGGTTAGGTAAAGCAATCTACTACTGTTCGGAGAAAGGATGAAGGCGCTTTGAGCGTTGGACGTACCGTTTTGGACACTCCAGTCCGTCCAACCGTTATCCATTCGAAATCTAATTGTATGTTTCAACAGATCATAGGCCTTGGGCCAGTTCGCTTGCAGCTTCGTTGGAAGCTCCACGGGGAGCTCAGGCAAGGGACAAAAATCGGCATTTCTTCGATGGTCGGCCAATTTCTCCAACGTCTCGCCGATGGGGTACCTTTCCATTGCATCATCCATAGAAACAAGAGCCCTGATGATCTTGCTCCAAGCTATTATAGCATAGTCTTGGAGGCAATATTTACCAGTTGTAATGTGATCAATCAAATCGGCGGTCGACGCATTAGGATCGAAAACGTCGGAGCAGAGGTAATGCATACAAGTCCTAGCCAGATCCCAGTTGGCATCCAACTTGTCAATGTAGCTTTCAATGCCCGAGTGATAAATATACCTGCGTAAAATCAGCAACAGCGAGAGGAAGCTCCATACAGAAGGATATACTCTTTGAAAGTGAAGTGTACAAATCTGAGGTACCCGTTGCTGACCTCAACGACTGGCCCACAAAGTTGTACATATCGGGTAACTCCCGTCACAGGTCGCAATCCAGGCGTATCTTCAACCAGAAGAGCTTGCTCAATCTCCCGCGTGGTCATTGGGAGTGGCGTGCACGCGATCCAACCAATAATCCTTCGAGNCCTTTTCGCGAAATCCTCGGTCTTTCCGGTCAATTCGCTGTATGACGCGGTGATACCTAGATACACAGGAACAAAATCATTAGTAATTGGCTTAAATATGTTTGTTCAAGCATTTGTATCAGATCTTACACCTCATTCATTTTTAATGGAAGATTCTCTAGGTAGCCCTGAACCTCGTGCAGTCCTGAAAGCATTGCCAGCGTATCCATCACCATGCGGGCATATAAAAACATCCCTAGTTACTGTTAGAATAATATAGATCATTCATTTTGAGGCTGGGGCATAATTGTACCACTTGCTCTTGGTGTCAATTGCGCGAGCAAGCGTTTAATTTCCGCTTGCACGGTCTCAGTTGCGGCGAAGCAGCCTAATAATTCTGGCACCCGCGTATTGACATACATCTGGATACTTCCAGAATTTCGGTTATGGACGATGAACTGCTCTGATGCCTGGGCCAGAGTGCGATTAATGTCATCTTCTGGTCGTGCACTGATGAGAAGCCTGACATTCTTGCAGCTTTGGGGCAACGCTACAAGCTCCTCCAGAAAACTTTTTCGCGCTGACTCTGCGATTTCGTCAAGGCCATCGACTATGATATAGAAAGGGCCAAAAACTCTCACAATATCTTTTAGCAAAGCGCTATTCGACTTTGTACTTGTTGTCAAATCGCGCTCGTCCGTTTGTACCAGTTGCGATTGCAGCCTCGGATGTTTCAAAGCAGCCTGGAATATTAAAGATTGAACAAGTGAGTTGGCAGTAATTCGATCACTGTTTTCGTAGCTTGCGAATATATAAAGGCACTGATGTTGCGTCTTAACCTCAGATATGACTGCAGAGGCCATGAATGTTTTGCCTGTGATGCTATTCAGTTCGTGCCGTGATTATACAGCCACGCTGTACATACCGGATCCAGGATTTCCATTTAACCATATTATAGGTTTATTAGAAGACGAACCGTCCTTCCATTTCTTGTATTTTCGGTCATTTAGAAGCCACTCCGCGGTGCCTTGACATAAGCCAGTCTGCGCGCGGTCAAATATTTCATCATAAGTAAAGGGCGAAATCCGAGATCGAAGCGCTTGAAACTCCGATCGATACTGTGAGTCTGTTGATTGTTCGAACATAGCAATAGACTGGGTTATCGTAGCTTGTTGCTCTCGGATTTGCCCGGGCGTAACATCAGATGTAATGAGCGACGCATGGTGGCCCATGTGGCCCAAAAGCAAAGACAGTTTACTTTTGTGTCGAGATAATGAAGGATCGAACGATATGTCCGAAACTAACAGAATATGTCAACGCGATGTTACCGACGGGTAAAAAGAGGGTTCGTACAGGAAGACTCAAAAGTCTGCAGACATATCAAATGTGCTTCAAGTATATCTTGATAAAAAAGCAATAGAAGCTCTTCTGCTACTTCTTCGTTGATTGTACTGTCCGCGACAACCGTGAATGAGGGCAAACATTCGCCTATTTTCTCGAAGTCTTGAATGACTTCGTCGAAATTTTCGAAGCCCTTGCGGCGCAGGCAGAGCAAAACTTGAACCGGACCCCATATTAATGCCAGATAGTTGGAAGAGTTTTCGACATGTTTCCGTATCGCTGAATCATAGCTCTGAAGCCGGTCAAGGAATTGGCCTATTCTTCCCAAGCCCTGCAGAGTGTGCGATTGTTGGAGGTCCTCAACGACCTCCCAGATTGGATCTATGCTGGTGGTCTTTAAAAAACTGTTGAAGAGCTTCTCATTATTTAACTTCGATCGAAATGAGCTTTTCGTGGCCTCAAAAGCTTTGTGGGAGATGTTGATAGAATCATCCAACCTTGGTTGTTGCTGGGTACTGAGAATGAGCTCGGCTATTTGGGCACTGTTTGATCCGTTGGATTGCTGGAGGCGCTGAAAAACATTCGAAAGTGATGCCAAGGTCTTTTCAGATTTTTTCGTAAGTACTTCTGAGATGGTGCTTAAAATATCACGATCATATCCGAAGCTTTCTTTGAGCTGCGATAATTTCTGCTCCATATACAGCTTGTTGGACTCTTCTGCTTGTGCGCTAGTAATGCCTACTAGCTGGCAGTTTTGACCATTCCTTGCAAGCCTTCGCAGCTTGTACTCAATGTCGGAAAGTGGCTTGCTAGATATCAGCCAACGCGCCTTTGGAGATGACGCAATTGAGGACTGAAAGAGTTGGTAGAATTGTACCACTGCTGACTTGGGACATTGCTCTAGTCCGTCGATAATGAAGTAGGACACTCTAGCAGTGGGATCTGCGAGCATCAATTTGAAGATATCGGCCAGTCTGTAGAAAGCAAGCTTGTCTGTGAACAAGTTCGCCCCGGATCTATCATATTGTGCTCGAAGATGTGGAATAAGTTGAGGTTGCTGAACCAACAACATCCACATTAATGACCTCAGAATTGTTGCAGGATTGTTCAAGCTTCTATTAGCTTTGTCGCAAAAATAATAGGCCAGATTTCGAAGCGGTACCGGCGTCTGATGCTGTCGTAGCCGATGAATGATTTCTTGCAAGAGCGCGGTTTTCCCAGTTCCCCGAGGACATTGCACCCACAGCAACTGATTGGATGGACCTGACGGCCCCCCCTCTGGAGTGGCATTGAGGAAAGACTCGTAGACGGTGCTGCCTAAAAACCAATCGGAGACATTCTCGAAAAATTGTCCTCTATGTTGGTCAAGACTCTGCAAGATCTCCATTGGGTCCACGGCCCGGAGGTCTTGTAGGCAAAATTTGTCTGCATCAGGCACAGCTGAGAAAGGATCTAGCGAGACTTGGATACTATTTATTAGCATGAGATATAGCAATAAAGGGCTAATCACGAACTTCTTCCATTAACCCATCGTTCAAGTTCCGCAGACACTCGCTTGAACCCGTTTGACTTCTTGCTCCCGAATTTGACCATGTTCGCATGATCAGCGTTGATGCTTAGCTCGCCATAACCCTCAAAGGTGGCCGAGTACTTTTCCACAATGAATCCAACGCCTGACGTCTGCCGTTCCTCAAAAAAGCAAAAGATTCTGACATGTCGTCCTCTCTCGCGCTGCTGTATTAACATCGATATGAAGTTCTTTTGAACAAGTGCCAGTGTTTGATCATCTGTTCTAAGTACTTCCAGAAGGGAATCATTGGATGATTTGAACTTGCTAATCGCCTTCAGGGGAATGTGCGCCCAATCAGCGATCCAAGACCCCCTATGTGGAGTTCCCATGAACATGACCCCTATGAGCGAATCAAAGATACCGCGAAAGCGGACGTCTGGATTGTGACGAGCATCCAGAATAGCCAGCTTGCACACTAGCCCGCCCATGCTATGGGCCACGAATATTAAAGGTCGCGAAGTGGCGTTGCTCTTTTCTCGGTCATTCTGCAAATCGGCAAGCAACGCAGTCGCGTGATCAGTCAGCCTGCTTCCTGACGCGGGCGAAAATGCGTTGATAAAATACGCGTCGTAACCAAAAGTGAGAATGCGAGCCTTCGGCAGCTCGTCGCTAAGCAGCGTTGCCGGCCATGGCCTACTTTCCCCTGACGCTGTCCAGGTGTCAAAAAGGTTGCCAGTCAATCCATGCACAAAGCAAATGTCCACAACCGGATCGGAGCCACCGTCGTATAGTTGTTCAATTCCCTCAGCACGGTATTCAGGCTCTGAGTCATCCGGGGCCGGCTGGCGCCGAGTGAACCACATTAGAGTGGTATTTGCTAGCTTCAGAAGCGTGGGTGCAAGAGATCAATGCGCTACAAACCTTAGGTAGGTCGAAGACAAACAGAGGTAATATGAAAAAAGAAGTTAGGAGCAGTGACAACGCGCACGCAAGAGAAGAATGCAACCAGGGGTTGTATGGGGGTATATGCAGGTGAGAGTCAGAGAGCCAATCAACAGGCGCGATGAGGAAAGGGCTCAGCCTGCTTGTTGCGAGAGAACCCTGGCTTATCGATCCGGATTGAAAGACGCATTCTGCTTGATACCATGTAAGGATGCTCTAATGAACGATGTCTGTTGACATCTGAAAATCGATAGTAGGAGGGTTTGCCTTCGATCGGCTGGTAATCGCACAAGTGGTGGAGTTCACTGCGACGCCTACCAGTACTGCGACACTAGTTGCGCACTACGTTAATGCTACACCGTTATACCTAGCTGTACGTGCTACCATTAATATATAACTGCTGGGGAATCGCAAGCATTCTATATATCTCGTTTGCAGCCCCGAATGGTACCGGGCCATGCGAATTCCTTTCTTTGCTCTTTTTGGGCCTAGACGCGATGCGCCTTACCTTGAAGATGGATTGGGCGAATCGCATTCGCTGGAGGGAACGAGGTCACATCTAGTACTGATGCTGGGCAACCTGTACAGGCGGGTTATTTCCTTCCCCTTGCCAGTGGCTTGATGTGGCAGCTGTTTCCCAGCTGCTCCAATTATTTGATAGGCTGGCTGGCAACCTTCAATCACATTTAATTTCCCTGCTCACCCAGACGAGGCTGAAGCCTTATCCGCATTCCATGGTTCTTCCGCCTTTTGAGCCCCAACTGTGTGACACCGGTAGGTTCTTTACCAAGCTTCGTGCTTTTTAATTGACTTGGTTTCATTTTATATTGGCCTGCGCGCTGAAAATTTTTACATTATCTGGTCCAGTCCGTGAGCGGGCATCCCGGCACCGGCAGTTGTTATGTCGGCACAGGGACGATATTTGGGATCAAATTGCCTAGCCCTCTTTTTCGTGGTTTCATCCTACGACTAACGAAATTCTTAGAAATGAGCTATACTTGCAAAGTTATATGTTTTAGTATGCCCATGCTATAGACTCGAGACGAAACGTATCATGGGCTTTCTTACGGTCGCTGCGCCGTCGCACCTTTTACAATGCCAGATCTTGGTGGTTGCAACGTCCCACCCAATGGCCAATGGAGCGCCACCGCAAAAGGGATGAATACCAAAAGTGCCCGGCCGACCGTTGCGGGCGATCAATCGTCACAATTTTCTCACGGCGGGCGGCCCTGGCTCACCAGAAACGAATGATCCCAGACCGGGGAACCCTGGACAGTGAAAAAAACCGATTGCCGCCCATTCCCTCCTCCCCCCTCTTCCTGGGACACACAATGCGGGTGCACAGGCCTTGGCTGACGGGGAAGACTTGACAATAAACGGCCAATGCTCACGCCATTGTGCGCGCGCCCCAACGACCGGGGGGGGAATTATCTTCCAATGATGCAGAAAAGGTAAAGGAGAGAGCAATTCTTGTTTACTTTACTGAAACGATAGCAAAAGCTTCCCTTGCCAGTTTATTGCATTTTGCGTATGCTGTCGCCGCCTTTCAGTTTTCCGCTTACACCGTCAGACGAGGAGGCTCCATGCAAGTCACATGGCGACCTCCAACGGCCGCCACGGCTCGCTCGTGCTCCGACATCAACATCCGCAGGCACAAGAGCAATAACGGCGACGAGCATGGCATCCATCGCAGCTGGGGACACATAACTCTCTGCAAACTGCGCGACTCCATCATCATCCGAGGGCCGGCGCTCTCGAGATCCTGGGCGTCTGCCGTCGCGCTGCGGCGTTCCAGTCATCATTACCCGCATGGACCTCTCCAAGTGACATCACAGCAGCAGACACCAGCATCATCTGCTCGCGGCACCGCGAACTCAACCATGTCGCTCACCGATCTGCCGTACACAATCTTTGCGGAGATTGTCGCGTACCTCTCCGCGCGCGAGGCCGTCGCCGCCCGCCGCATCTCCCGGGACGTCTGCGCCGCGCTGACGCGGGACGAGCTCTCCATCAGCCTGCTGCTGCTGCACTTTCCCCNGCTCCCGCGAAGCCCGGGAGCTAAAGGACCTGCTGCAGCGCGGCGCCGACGACGCCGACGCGCAGCTGGAGAGCATCAGTTGGGCGGACGCCCTGGCGGCGACGGCGCGGCGCTACCACCACCTGAGCACCGCGACGCCGTTCCGGACGCGGACCGTCCCTGTGCTGCGTGGCGACGGCGACGACGCGGGCCTGCTGCGCGGCGTCACGCCGTGGAACCGCTTCCTGCGGCTGGACGAGAAGACGGCGGCGTTTCACTACTGGGACCCGACGTGGGCGTGCGAC
>JANAKD010000136.1:0-34243 GCA_027627215.1 Lecanicillium saksenae | reverse complement strand
TGATGAAGGCGACGGTGCCGGAGGGGACGAGGCCGCTGCGTGACATGACGATTCTCTTTAATGTAGCCATGGGCGGCAATGTCTGCCAGGGCAAGGTGCCGAGGGACGGGGCGTACGACATGGTCGTGTTTGCGCTGTCGATGGCGCATGAGATGGAGAATGGCGGCTGGGGGCGCTTCGAATATGACTGGAATCACCCCGGTGTTCCTCAAGGAAACACATACTAGCGGGGTAGTAGGGCGAAAGAACGGAATAGAAATGTCGCCATTACTTTCATTATGATCATATCGTATTAAATGTGACTATTGAACGACAAGCTTAGCTCTGATTTGCAGGCTCTAATATGAGGCGAAAGATGCAATCGCCGGCGCGCAGGTATATATCCGCCATTTCGTGCAATTTGAAGGTGCGCTCCTCAGTGCTACCAATTAATGCAACATCAATTATTGGGACGTAGCTGCTTTCGCGTATGGTCTGCGTCTCGCGCGCCGTCAGCTGCTGGATGCGATACCGTAGCTGTGGCGGTCTCTCATTCAGTATCGATCGTTCGGCCTTTGTGTATTCAAGCTGAACTTGCAGCGGCTCTGCGGTATATATCTTCGAGACCTTATTTATCGGCAAGCTAGAGGCTACCACTTCGCCCTGCGCGAGCGCGTAGCTCTGGCGAATGGAGCTTTCGGCTTTCGTAAATGAATCCCGATAATACGGGTGGCGCGCATCGTATTGGCTCGCTGACATGATGGTAGCCGAGGAAGAGGAGGATCGTTCTGAGACAGTTGGCGTCTTTTCTTGAGAAGTGCTTTCGGAACCCGCTGCAGCCCCCTTCTCGCTATCCGTGGCGTCTGCTACAGTCGGTGCGGCGGTGGTGTCTGAAAGGATTGCTGTAGAGCAGCTGCTCTCACAACCATCTTGATGTGATTTTCCTTGGCCGCTTTGCACCAAAGAAGCCACAAAGTCTCGTATTCTTTGCTCCAGGATGTGATTGAGAGAAATTTGCACAGCTCGAAACTCGGGCCCCGGCGGCAGTCTCCATCCCGGATAGAGTTTGCCGTGGCACCTGGGCGTGTAAATCTTGGCGTGCGCTTGGATCAGGAGATGGCAGAGAAAGCACGCATCCTTACTCGCACATACGATACGAGGTGGAGAGGGCGTCGGGTTGGCAAGGATCTGATGCAACAGCTGCACTTCGGCGTGGAATTTGCCCTCCGCTAGTGTTCTCCGTCTCTGCCCATCGAAGTTTTGGTTAGCGGCCGGGACGCTCGTCTTCAGAATCTGGCATATACGGTGCACAGTATGCTTCTTCCTAACAACGACTCTTTTCCATGTTTTATCAAGTGAGGCGGCCGAAGGAGGTGCTTGGCATCTTTGAAAAGCAGACTCCGGAAGCTGCACAGGGATGGCTCGCATTCGTTGCGCGATGGGGAACTTTTTCGCAGTTCGATATAATATCCGTGCTGCATGTCGATATCGAGCTCCTTTTCTCACCATGTTAATGAAGCTTTTTCTCATTGATCCTTCCATTAGTTCGTCTGGAATCAAGTTGACCACCTCTTTCCACCTCTCCGTGGCCTCAAATTCACATAACCCATCTATCAGGGCACACAAGGCGCTGTCAACTCTGTGCTGCAGCCAGTTGCTAATGATCTGCCGAACTCTGGATAAATTCTCCAGAAACTTTTCTATTTGTGCTTCCATGTCAGCAGCGTAACGGGTGTATCGCTTCATCTTTGGAACTTGCACGCCATCGCGAAGCTGTTGTAGAGCCTCTCTAACCCGATCAACCACCCTGTCCAGTGGATTTTTCGGGTCGCTGGAGAGGTTCTTTGGGGCTCTGGAGCTAGCTTTCGGAAGCCTGGAGGCCTTTTTCTTCTCGTATCGAAATCGGCAAAGAATTTTTGATTTGCACATGGCGACAATTTGGTTGAAAACATCTCGCTCGCAGCTGCCTGTTATTGGCAAGTCAATCAATAGTTTGGCACCAAGACGACAGACATACTATCCCCAGGCCTAGAAAGACGCGCAAATATCGTATTGAAGCCAGTGCAGATTGTATACAGAAGCGCATTGTTGTCTTTTCGACGCTCTTTATTGATAGCGATATGCGCTTCCAGCGTGTCACTATCTCGTCGCTCATGGATGCAGACTGCTGTAATACAGTTGCCGTCATTGATGACGCTTGATAGAAATCCTAAAACCCCTACAAGAGCGCGCTCTTTCAAAAGAGGAAGCGTATAGTTGGATGAGTCATGAAACTGCGGGAGCGACGTATTTACCGATGGCGGTTCTGGTACCTCTGTTAGCAGACGAAATAGTGATATATTTTCGGCGCATGCGACAGATGCCGAGTCCATCATGACGGTTACAGATGTAACAGCAGCGGCGGCCTGATGAAGGTGATGTGTCCATGAATTTACTCTCTCACTGTATTTATTTTCAATACTCAGCTCCCTGTACATTTGTGACTGCCAGCTGAGGGGATTGATGTGCGGACCCGGCCAGCTGTGATGGCCTACCACTACTGCATGTGCAGGTGAATCATGCAGCCACATCACACGAGCCATCAGTGGGATATAGCCTGCATACTGAACTTTCGGTTTATTGACTGCATTTATATCATTTATTAAATACATACGGCTTTTATCACATACTTGAATATTCCTGCCTATAACTTGTGCAAAGTATATGGTCTCCAATACTATCATTTAGCTCTGTACTCCGGTTGAGGGTTTTTTTCGTATAACCTGTAACCTTTAACATGAATACATATGCGTCTGAATGAATATGTCTATACTACCGCAATTCTCGTGGGCGGCGATCGTGGCTATAGTAGCATGGTTGCGCTGCGATGAGAGTGCACAGCCTCTCTGGGCGGCAACAGCGGGAAGGGCGCGAGGCTCAATCCAAAGCTTCTCTTTTGAAACGGCTGGACGCTTCAGCAGCCATCGAGTCTTTATTGTCAATGACTTTCGAGTTTGTATCAGGGTCTATCCTGTCAAGCGCCTCATTGCAGCGCTCGATGCCCTTTTTTGCCTGAGCCGTCTTGGTAGCGTCCAGCTCCATGGCCGTCTCAAAAGCTGCGCGGGCCTCAAGCCACATGAACCAGTCATCGTCTTCTTTTGCGAGCGCTTCGGAAGCCAAGGCAAAAACCATCTAAGCTTTGGCCTTTTCAGCAGGGCTACTGTTTTTTGTTGCAATAGCTAACGCCGCCTCGCTTTTGGCGAGCGCTGAGTTTTCTGGGTGGCGCTGTAAGAGAGCTGTAGCATCAAGAATGGTTCGCAGTGGGGTCCTGCCGTTGCTGGCCAGGCTGTTGGGCTCCATCTTGCAATATCCAACTTCCAGTGGCGAGCGCGTTCTTCTATTCAGGTTTAGGAAGCGGTTGTTTATTTATATAGAAGCCAGGGGCACACGACGCGTCTCTAATGCCCTTTGTCGTATTTCATAGCCAGAAACCTTTGTCTTCCATTTCTTTTCCATTCATAGAAAGAAGTAACATAGTCACGATCAACTCGAAGAAAGGCTTATTGTTTGATGAAATTAATTAGTCCCTAAGGACATTCTACTTTAGTTCAAGATTCGTCGTGATGTCACCGTACTTTGACTTCACCAGGTCCACAGGATAATTGCTCCTTGGCGACCAGACACCGCTGCCGCCCTTTGGCAGCCTCTCATTGGCAGTCTCAAGGTATGTTGCTTTCAAGCTGAACAATGATCTCGGCACCATTGTCTTTTGGTCCTCGACGCTCATTCGGGGCACGGCGACTCTGCACCCTTGGGCTCTTACTTTTTCAATTACGCGAACGGCAAGGAAGGCGGCACAGTCAGCGCCAAGCGTCCAGGACGCATTCTCAAAGCCGATTGTAAAGAATAAGTTGGGTACATCCTGCAGCATGGTGCTCTTCCACAGAAATTGTTTTGACTGGTCCATGTGTTGGCCGTCCTTCGTGACCTCCATGCCACCGGCGAAGCTGAGCTTCAAACCTGTCGCAGTAACGATGATATCAGGATGCAGAGCTGTTCCTGATTTGAGCTTGATACTGTCCTCGGTAACAGTCTCGATGGTGTCCGTCACCACGCTAGCCTTGCCTGTGCTGATTGCGGCAAAGATGTCTCCATCCTGAGAAGCACAGAGGCGCTGCTCCCAAGGGTTGTATCTGGGCTTGAAATGAGGGTCCCACGGTACCTCTGCAGGTAGACGCTTCACATTTTCATATCTTATGACTCTCCTGACAAGGCCAGGAAAGTATTTGCAGACTTTGATCATAAGAACGAGCTGTAGTACCCAGCCCGCTCGCAGGATCATCTGCGCAAACGAACGAGGGAAGAAGAAAAACACCATTCGTGCCATTATGCCATGCTGTGGCAAGGGAAAAATATATGTTGGGCTTCTCTGGAGCATGGTCACATGCTTGGCCTTGTCGGTCATAGAGGGCACCATTGTCACGGCGGTCGCACCGCTACCAATAATGACAACATCTTTACCCTCGTAGTTGAGATCCTCCGGCCAAAATTGCGGATGCAACACTTTTCCTTGAAAGTTTTCGATGCCGGGGATAATGGTCTTCAGGGGCGTCTCATAGTCGTAATAGCCTGTGGCGAGGTACAGGAACTGACTGTAGTAAACCTTCGGTTCGTTGCTGCCGGCGGTGGTCGTCGTAAGCGCCCAACGCGAGTGAGACGACTCCCAGTCGGCAGAGATAATTTTGTGCTTGAATCGGATGTTGTCATAAATCCCAGTCTTCTGGGCTGACTCCTTAATGTATATTCTGATTTCTTCACCATTCGCCATTGTGCCCTGTTTTGGCCACACGTTCCACTGAAAAGCAAAGGTGAAGATGTCCGAGTCCGACCGAATCCCTGGGTAGCGGAAGAGATCCCAAGTACCACCCACGGCGTCGCGTGCCTCAAAAATCGCGTAAGAACTCCCTTTGGGCGTACCCGTCTGGTAGCGGTACGCAGCATTGATGCCCGCAATGCCTGCGCCAACGATTATGAGGTCGAAATCGACATGGCCCGCGTTCCCGACCAGGTCGGCTTTTGCGGATGGCATACTTTCTGTGGTTATTGTTTTAACGTCGTGGTGTAAGTGAGTGCAAGTTTGAAGAAACTGCGATCATTGCGAGGAAGAAAATATTAGGATGTCTATTCATAAACATTGCAGTTGAGCAGTTGGTCCGGCGGCCACGGCGTACCTTGAGCGGCCCGCTGGAGCGCTAGCGGCGAGAGTGGTACCAGCCGTTTTCGGTAAAGTTTAGTGAGTTACCTCGGATGTCTGGGGCTTGCGACGCGGGGTCACTGTCCCGCATATTATTGTGGCGAGGTGGGTAGATCGCGGATGAACCGTGTTTATGAACTCTGCAGTCTCGTGGCCTGGTACTAGTAATTACCATGTCGCTTGAATCCCGCTGCATGAACTCCTCGAAATATGCTTGATTCTTTTTGCGTAAATTTCTGTGAATATTTCAAGTATATCGCTAGGCTGTGAACGGAACAGGAACTAGAACCGAACACAGCTCCACCCATCTGCCAGGGAGCTCGCTCAGCTTGCATACCCAGTTCAAAAGAAAACAGCATGACCACTACTGCAGACAGGAGACGAGTCACTGCGTTTGCCCAATGTTGGAGAGCATGTCTCAAAAGCCAAATATCTCGTTTCCCACAGAGATGGCAACGCCGCATCAACTGATCTTCGCTTGCTCATGTGTCATGAAGCTTGTTTTAAGTAGGTGTTAAATTCAGCCAGTTCTTCACGGTGAACTGTACCCTCTATATAACAAAAACTGGCATGCTGCCGGACTCGAACTCCTTCCTAACATCTACTTTCTCGCCCGTTTCCTTTTGCTTTTCTATTGCCATGAGCAAAAAAGCGTGGGCTCTCTCAATATTTGGTCCATATGCTGTCAGGTCCTGGAATCTAGCCAGAATCCAGTCTCGCGTCGACTCGGAATCTGTGTGCAAAGACACCAGGAACAGTGGATAGCTGATGAGGTGCAAGAGCTCAATGCCTACATGCTTATACAACTGATGGGCCAGATTCATGATCACGGCAATGTATGTTGCCGTTGTTGTTTTCTCTTCGTCGGCAGTCATTGCATCAGGCTCCAGCTTGCATCTCAACAGATGCATCTCCAACAGGCTGGAGAAGAACAGTGGCATGAATGCACGGAAGTTGGTCGCAACCATATCAGGAACTTCGGCGTCCGGGGTCATCTCAGTAGCCAGTGCAACAAGTTCTGGATACTTTTCAGCGAGATAATCTGCAGATTCTTGTATCACAGCGAGGCGCTGTCGAGCGGCATCCCCTTTATAATTAGAAATATCCGCGACTAGGTATCGTAGCCCACAGCAAGCTTGCCACATATCCGTTATGTGCTGATTCGCGACATCAGCCAGCATCTCATTCGCGGGATAATTTTGTCGAAAAACAGCTCTGTAGATGCCATCCGAGTATCGATGCAGTTTGGTAAATGCTTCCGTGAGAACAATATCGGGGTCATAACTCTGTACAATCCTGTACATGACCTGGTTTATTTCGCCTCCTAGACCAAACGTTGATCCAAAGCCGTCCATGAAAGTGAAGTACACCAGCATACGCCCAGCAAAAACAGAGAGCGGCGGCGTTTGAGTAGTAGAGAGTGCCGTCTCATTGGATTGCGCTGACCTTGCTGTCGGAGGCTTGGCCAGTTGTGCAGGCCAGTCGCTACATCGTTCTTGTATAAGCAGAGCAGCTCCTTTGACGTGATTTCTCCAACCGGAATAGGCAGCATCTCCATATTTCTGCTCATACATAAGCATGAGATAGATAGCTGCCAGCGCGACGTCCAGGTCTATAAAGTTGTTTTCGCTGCCGCTGATGGTGTCAGCCATCATTCGCAGGGCGGCAGAGTAATGCCCTAAACCTGACCATCCTGCAGAAGCCTTTTCATCTTCTGCAGACGTGATTCTACCTTGATGCATGTTACGTGTGCCCAATGCCAGCAAACCCCGCATCACCAGGGGATCCCGTTCCGCGAGGGTGAAAATGATGGAATAGAGGGAAAAGTCCGTATTCTTGGTCGAATGTCTTTGTGAGAATGTGGTTCGGTAGTAGCGGATTGCCTCGTGATCCAGTGATGTTAATTTCAAAGAATTGGCAGCGGTGTTGAAGATGGGCATGTGCATAGGCACAGTTGCTGCCCGCCGCCAGGGTGCAACTTGGAGCAGCCATGGTTGGCTGGTGATTAATGCGCTCTGGGAATACTGCTCTAACGAATTTCCATCCGCTTGCGCATCGTCAGATGAACGCTTGTCGCGAGGTTCGTAGTCGCAATAAAGCCTCAGCCGAATGCAACGCAAGCACTTTGGCCGTGTTTCATCACATTTAACTTTTTTGGTACGACAGGTCCAGCATCCTTTGCGTGACCGCGGCCCGTTGCGTCCACCGCTAACGCGAACCCGAGTAACATTGGTCGGCGCCGGAGTTGGTGACGTTGATGAGGATGGTGTTGGTGCGAGTGAGCTTCCACGGCCAGGAGACGGTGGACTGTCCTCCCCATGGGTTTCAGACATGAGCAGGGGCAAGAGCGAGGCCAACCTCGCGCGGCGAGCCTCGCGAGTTGCTACCGTAGGTGAGGTCCCTGTGGAGAGTCTCGAAATGGAGTATGCTATGCGAGACGACGCCGACTGTCGCGTGCGCCTATTCGTCCTCCACCAGTAGCTGCGTCGATGGACCCGTGTCCGACTGCGACAAGGTGGATATCCTTGGTTGTGGGTGCTGATGCTTGGGTAGTCCGCGGCGCCTCCACGGGCTGGATGAATCAATTGCGGAGATCGATTACGTTGCACCGGTGCAGGTCGCAAATGCAATGCATCCGGGCATGATCCTCTTCTCGCGGTTGATTGTGGCTGGTGTAAGGCTGCAGTGAACCCGGTCTCTTTAGCCGACCAGATCGGTGGATGCGAATGTGAGGTTTCCGAATTGGCTGCCATCGTGGCCCGACTCTTTGCCGACGGTCGGCAAGATATTCCTCCGTATTACACGTTGTCGGCTGGCGTCCCGCCTTTCTCATTGGCAAGCGTTGGAACTACTTACCGATCTCGCCTAGAGAACTGGGCCAGGGTCCAAACGGCTGGAACCCCATCTCAGTTTGCCGACCAGGTCGGAAGTCGCTGCGGGTATGAGCCAAAACAGCAAGTTTCGAAACGAAAAGGGCGAAGGGCTGCCTTGGCTTTATGTATTTCTGAGTCGCAGGTCGACCATAGATTTCCGCGGACATGAGAAGTAGCGTCTTCAATGCCAACGAGCTAGCGGAGCAGTCTCTAATGCAAGGAATTCGTATGACGTATTAAAGCATCGCGTTTCTCGTAGCTGCAGCCAGGAGGAGTCGGGTTGGATAATTTCATCCTCTCATACCACTATTGATACAACAACCACTGCGGTGCAATTTCGAACGCGGCGAAAATATTCGATCTCCATTGCAAGCATCATGCTAACAATAACTAGAGCTTGCACATGTCGCAATACCTGCTTGGGCAATTTTACGCACGGGCAAGTAGTCATATGTATATGTGGAAACCAAGGCCAAACGGCCTCAATTTAAGTATAGTGATGACTCGTTTGGCCAGAGGAAAGATGATACTGTGGCACAAATGCTGGTCAGTTCATATCAAGGGTAGGCCAAACCACGGCCCAGGCGCCCACGGTTGAAGTACAAATCACCAAAAATGAAGTGTCAAAGGCATGGTGATGATACATTAAATTAGCCTTGTGTTATCTCACAAGTGGTAACCCCAATGAACTTCTATTTTGCATCATCCATACCCTTGCTTCCTCCTTGGTGGCATCTACGTTATCAAACTGCCATTTCAGTAGCTTCTGGGTGGCTCCTTGCAGGTACCGGCCGCCCCCTGTAAGATCAAACAGCCCTTGTATTTCTACGCCGTTGAGGAGAGGCTTCCGAGACGCCGCGTCTTGTAGTTTATGACGAAGAGTAAAATCCACAAAACTTGAATATTTCTGAAGCAGAAGGTCCCCAGATGGTGTACTATTATTGACGGTATCAATAGTTTCTGGAAGGCGGTAAGTGCCTCAGATAGCATGGCATACAAAAATTGAGCCCCCCAGGTAGGGCCGCAGGAGCGGATTGCCATAGCACAATCGCTGGGTGAGCAGTGTGCATCACCCGACCCAGCGGAATTTTGAACAAGGTCTCGAATGACGTCAAAGTTTCGCAAGGAATCATCAAGCAATTTTGTCATTTTTGCTGAAGTTTTGATAGCACTCGCTGCTTCTTGGACGATCTGGCCGCGCCAAGCGTGACGCAGAGCCGCGAACGGTGTATACGCAGCCAATGTCCACAGAGATTCGCGGCTGCATTCCGCGCAGAGCAGACGGGATAAAGGTGCTGCGCTCTTCAAAAGTTGCACGAGCATTTTGAATGCCCTTGGCCAAGTAGCAGGCCATGCAGAAGCAGATTGTATGCCCCATGTAGGATACTCAGTAGCCAAGTGTGGGAGGAGCAGAGAACCAGAGCGAAGAAAGATTGGACAGTAGAGCAGGGCCTCGAATATCATTTGGAATGCAGCCTCTGTGTTCTTGTTTGTCATCATTTTGGCGAGCTCCACGCCGACTCTATCGCGAGTGATCATCATGTTGAGCGCTGCGTGTACTTGGGCATCTTTCATGCACGATACCGTCGCAGGTGCGATCGAAAAGCCAAGCTTACTAGCGACTCGTATTAAGCGTAAAACCCGGAGAGGATCATCCATGAAGTTCTGCTTGGGTGGGAGAGGAGTCCGCATAACTTTTGCCCTTAGATCCTCCAGGCCTCTGCCACTAAGATCGACAACTTCTTGTTTCTGCAAGTGATAGAAGAGCGCATTGACTGTTGCGTCACGGCGAAATGCATCTTCTTCGGCAGTACCAAACTCCATGTCTGGGTTGCGAGTTTGGCCATCGTAGACTTCTTTTCTCAGGTTGACAAGGTCCACGTCCAGGCCAAATAGCTTCCCGCCTGCCGTTTCCAGTTTCTTCGACATTTGGGTGTTTCGCTTCGTGATATGGAAATCGGAAAAGAAAGACCCTTCTATTCCAAGTGCGGCAGATTCCTGGCTGTATTTTTCCTTGATGTCTGATCTCACACAAAATGTCTCCAGGAACGCAGCCAGTTCTTTTCCAGTCAGATTGTTCAAGGCCAAGTCCAGGTCTGATGAAGGTAGTCCCAGTAGACGATCCCAACCCAACCTCCTGTAATCCATATTTCAAGACCTGGAAAGTGCCTGGCGCATTCTAACAAGAACTTTCGCAGAAGCTGTTCACTTGGAAGCAGGCTAATCTTGGTTGGGTGCGATGCGCGAGTGGTCATCTGGAGTCATGCGCGTGTCGGCGCTGTGGTAGGGTCTCTCAAGCGGTTTGTGAAATTAAATAGCAGGTTATGGCAGATATAATTATTGTATTGAGTGTCTCGGTGGTTTGGTATATGAGAAGAGGCAGCCGTCAGGATGAATCATGGATCAGGTCACAGCCACTGGCCAACAACCGGCCCATGGGGTGAGTCACATTGTGCCGAAGGTGCTACAAAGATATCACCAGAACACGACTATTTTCTCAAACCAAGAAGAATTATGCTAGTATCGGAGCTTACAACTTTTATGAGAATGTACGATCGAACAATATATAGTTCTTTGACCCGCGATACAGAATGCGCAGTTCATCTCCTGAGGCGGGCCCTATGCCAGCCACGGTGGCGCCCTTCAGCCCGGCCGACCCCGCGTAGCAGATTGACACGTTGCTTGCCTCCAACATCACAATTCGCCGCTTCACACATTCAGTATGGTGCCCCGAGAAGACGCAATGGAGATATATACTCTTCACATGTTCCCATTTTCACTCTATTCGATCATGGTCATGTATACATATGTACTTGGAAAGGATGTGTCGGACGGCCTAGGTGGAGTTGCCATCTCCAACAAACTGGTCAATCTGCATCGCGATGAAAACATAGATGAGGACTACCTCAAAAGAGTCAATCCTAAAGGCTTGGTAATCAATTATTTCGCGACCGGCCATTTACGTCACACTGATTCGAGATAGGTACCTACGTTGACAGGCGGTAGTCTGACGGAGCCACTGCCAGAGAGCCTGGCCATATCTTACTGGCTTTCGTCACACTATCCGCGCTTGCTCCCCGAAGCGAGAGAGAAGGATATTCGACAGCTTCTGAGTGACATACATTCAATTCAAGGGATGTGCCTGTCTGTTGAAAGGGGGACACGCATGGAGAAGGTACCGTGCGACGCCGACGAGCCGCTACAAAGAACGGACCTGAGCCCTGAATACCGACAGGCGTTGGAGTATAAGCAAAGAATGTGAGGCTGTTTGAATTTTCCCGATGTTTATATGTGTCCCATCCAACTAACAGGCAAATAGACACCGCGAGACGCTTGAAACTGCGTTGACAGATGCCAGAGTCGCTGAAGCCGAAAACCAGACTCGAACCTTGTTCAAAAATGTCTCGAAGATTTACAGGGGTGAAGACAATTGGATTTTCGGCAAGAATCCGACCCTGTTAGATGGGCATCTCGTTCCATTCATCGTGCGGCTTCTTGA
Organism: Lecanicillium saksenae; assembly: GCA_027627215.1. NCBI lineage: Eukaryota > Fungi > Ascomycota > Sordariomycetes > Hypocreales > Cordycipitaceae > Corniculantispora > Corniculantispora saksenae. The sequence goes on along the minus strand of JANAKD010000136.1, from coordinate 22,659 downwards.
CTGCGAGCGAGAGGATTTGATCCCTGAAAATCTGCAAAACTATGCCAAAAGACACGCCGCGTCTCCTCAATGGAACCGCGTGATGCATGCAAAGCCGACGAGGTGGAATGTGTCACTTGGGCACGTTAGTGACATGGCTGCCGATTACGTTGGACCTCAGTGAGACGCATGGTTGACGAGTGACCCCATCAAGTCCCACGAGAGCCATGACTTTATAAACAGATGGTTGCTTAGACAATCGGATATTGGACTTCTCAAATTGCTTGCGAGGTACTGCCGTGAACAAAAGTTCCTCCTCTCCAACATATTTCACAGCATTGTGAGCAGGCTCTGAAAGCTTGATAGCGCTGATGTTTGGCGGACTTGGTCTCATGAAGGCTAGCATATCCCTGTAATAAACGAGTATAATTCACGCCGCCGTGCGAAATTTGCGGGCGGCGACCGCTAATTCCTCACTATTGCGTGAACAGCCTTAGTGGGTGCTGGCCCCTAGACCGAGATCCTCCAGTGGGTGACGCCATGCGCCACGAAGGCTAATACCGCCAATAACCTTGGCCTGAACCAGCCTGATTGGTATACAAACCCCATCTCATTCTTGTAGCGCTGTGAGTCGCTGGGACGTGTTTGTGTTCTCCTGTCCTGGTCGCCATGAGTAGGCGGCCATTGCCTAATCGGGCAAGTAAGGATGCACCAAACATTGTATGTGTGGTTGTGTATGAGGCCTTCTTTACATCTGCGTCAATGTGAAATCCCTTCATCATAAATTTGTTATATAATGGCTAGTAGTAGCCTCTAATAGTCCTCAGCTTTCTTCAATACAACCACTAATTCACTGTCCCTTAAGCACATTGTCCTCCCTCGATTCCAAGCCAACTTTGTCCAAGTCACGATTGCGTCGCCATGGTTTCTTCAAGAAGGAATGATATCCGATGCCAGCTTTGTGGTGTCAGTGGAAATGTTGGCCGCATGCGTCTCGCTAGCGAGTCTCCAGAGGCAGCATCGCGATGCATGCGCGGAGGCGTTCCCATGTCCAATGAATCGGAATGCGTTGGATGTTTCGTGGTAACTGATGACGGCGCGGAAGACGAAGATGATGCGGCAGATGTTTCTTTCATCCCAGAAGATGCCGAGGATCCCAAAGACGCCAAGTACGAATACATGCCAACTCCACCTGGCATCGCTGGCGAGGATTGCTTCGACGACATATCCGATGATGACGATGACTACAATGACGAGGACAGCGAGATGGACATGGACGACAATTCCAAATCTTATAGGCAGTTCCTTACTGGGCTACCCTCGGACAACTGCAATATTATTGTACCTTTGACAGAAGAGTACAAGAAACGCGATCAGACGTGGCGCAGCCGCGAGCACATCTCCGGCCCAAATTGCGTTCTTCATAACGCCTACTCGGGAAGCAACATCACCGCAGAGGAACTTCGCGGATGCAACACTCTACAACTTCTTTGCCCGAAACCCAGTGACTGGGAAGCCGAAAAAGGAGATGAGGACTTCGAGACACAGGAGGAGTGTCCCGCCTACTTATCCGGCTTGCGGGATCATTTCGACTCAAAATCAAATGCCGCCACGGTTTTTGTGCCAATCCGTCATCAACAAGAAGAGTTCAACGTGCACAACTGGGCAAGTGCTGCAAACAATCGCTACCTTGCGGCAATGCCTTTCCACCCCGCTTGCTTCGAGGTATTCAAGCGTGCGTCCCTCAAAAGGTTCAATACGATAGATGTCACAGGCCTAATGGGCTGGTATCAAGTCGAGTCTACGTACCATTTTACAGACAAGGTCTTTCCTCACGACGAAGCTATCAAACGATCGACGAAGAATCAAGTCTGGGATCACGTGGAAGGCGATGAATGGATTGCTGCGAACCCCTGCTTTGTGCCTGCTCTGCACCGAGAAATGCAGCAGCTTGCGACCGAGGAATCATTCTCAGGTCCTCATCTAGGGGATGCGGCGGACTTCAAGGATGAAATTGACGAAATTGCACAAATGACCCTTTCGTCCGAAGCATCTTCGAATCTGCCTCAGTCATTCTACTTTGGGCACATCCGCCACGAGATGCCCTGGATTTGGGAGACTTGGTGCGCTCGTGCCTATTCTGGCTGGGCTACGAAATCCCAGTCGGAAATTGCCAAAGATCCTCTTGCCATCAGCCACCAAAGAGAATATTTGAAGAGTTGGATCAAAGCTATTGAAGTGGACGGAGAATCATCTACGCAGAAGCGCGCCCAGCTGCGCGATCTTAATGCACAGCTGAAGGATCTTGAAGCCCAGAGTTACTTCATTCCAGAGCCTGTCACGGCAACACTGCTGCCTCGTCATGGCACTGATTGGAGGAAGCTGTATTTTGCGCTCCAAAATATGGAGGCGACCTCCAATGGCCTTCGAAACCGTGAACGAGTCTGGCGCTGCTGCAACTATATCCTGGACCGCATTGAGCTGCAGCGCAAGAAGGGGAAGATCGATACAAATAACAATGTGCGACTTCCTCGCGATAAGCACAAAAAGGGGGGCGATTTTTACAACTCAAGGAGCTTAAACTTTGCTGATGACTATTCTGAAAGCGAAGCTGAATTTTCGGATGGTGATGGTGAGGACATGGAAATGGATGAGGATTAGGGAGAAGGGAAAACAACTGTGAGACGTCAGAAAACATTTATTAAGTTCAAATCTGCGACGGAAAATCGATAATACAGTAATGAACGCGTGAAATCTCTATGAAAAACCACCCTCAATCCTCTAGCGCGTATCCCTCCGTGCCACAGTGATCATAGTCTACCTTAATATTCGACATGTCGAGGTCTTCCATTACGCGGACGCTGATAGGTTGCATATTCATGTTCTTTACGTAGCTGTCCATGACAATGGCAAGCCGCTCAGGCGGCACCTTGTCGAGGAAGCTGATCGGTGGGCCATAAATAATCGCGAACATGTGGACGCCGCACGTCTTACAGACTGCGCTCACGGTCATCTTATCTCTTCCAGCCTGTGCTTTTCTCTGGCATACGAAGGTGTTCGCTTTGCCGTGGATGCGCACATCAGTTTTCGGCTCATAAGAGCCTACATATGCCAGCTGTGCTTATTAGCGTACGTAATCACCCACAAAAATGCCGCACTTACTCTTCTGCAGAAGCTGCAGTTGTCTGCTCTCACTTGTCTGTCCTGAATCCTATACGTAGTCTCAATCCGCACCTGTCCGCAGGTGCAAGATCCATGCTGAATGNCTGGTGGGTCTGCTGCGGGTAGCAATGGGAGGTCTTGCGTCTTATCCTCCGTTTCGACCGTGGTGCGCCTTGATTTTGTTTCTGTTCAGGATTTGATATGCTTGAAGCCAATTATGATTTTCTTTACTCACCCAACTTGGAAAGGATCTAGTTCCATAATAAGGTTGATGTTGACCAGAAGCTGGCCTTGCAGTGGACCTGACGAATGCACTCCAGTGACACCATTGGCGCATTGCTTGCAAAACTGTAATCAAAGCTGGTTAGACGAGTACACCACTTGAAATGCATGCTGGATAGTTTACTTTGTCGACAAGAACTCCTGAGTCAAACTCGGCCAAATTCCCTTCGTCTCTGACAACGGTGAAGTTACTGTCCGACACTGAAAGCCATCGGTAGCCTTTCTTCTTGCACTGCCTACAGGTGCATTCTACTCCCGACGTAATCTCGGGTGTCACCAGCTCGAAACGGTACATGCCACACCAGCAATTTCCATGATACTTGATAGTTGCCTTGCTTTCTGCCATTTTCGCTACTTTCTCAGATTTGCGACGAAGAGTGGTAAAAGTAGAACGGCAGCGACCCAAGATTTAAATAGGGACGCGATGCTTACGGACTCCAGTGTGGCGGGGTCATGTGGTACGCGGAGACTTATTATTAGCTTGTCGGCGCATTCCCCTTTGGGTTCCTCACAGCCTCGAGAGATGTCAACATGAATCTTCTCCATTAATCAAGCATATGACTTTATCCTAAAACTCAATTGCAAAATAAAGTTCTTCGCTTCGTAAATGGCATCACATTCTATCGATAAAGCGCGGCAGATTTAGCCGAGCAGACGATTCACTTGGTTTGGTTGGTGCTTGTCTGAGAGACAGATGCACCTTCGCCTTTCTGTTCTTCGCCAAAAACGCCGTGGTATCCGTTTTCTTCCAGATAACGACGGAATTTAGCATCTTCGCTTTCCAACTCACGCTCCATATCTGGTACGAGGAACCAAGTAATGATGGCACCGGTCATGGCAAACCCAGCTCCGATCAGGAACACACCCCGAACGCCTTGATTTTCGTCGTGGAACGAGTCCTGAATTGGGGTGAAGACCTGAGTGCCAATGGCAGCGCCAGCCTTGCCCACAGCGGCCGCGAAACCAAGAAAGTGGCCACGGACGGGGGTAGGGAAAGATTCAGCACCGCAAAGGAAAGTAGCGACCTTGAAAGTGTCAGCAAGACATGCTTCGTTATCCTGTATTTCCATCAAGGTTAGGCACGCAATGACTTACACCGGGGCCCATTTCAGCGACCGCATTAAAAATTCCGTACATGACGACGAAGAGAGGGAAAACAGACTGGAGCGGGTTAAGAGCGCCGCCAATGATAAATGCCATGATTGACCAAAGCACGAAGCCCAGAGTCATGGTCTGCTTACGACCGATCTTGTCCATCAGGAAGCCGCCGAGAAGGCAGCCGGGCAGGTAGAAGCAGTTGAGAACGGTACCATACCCGACTGTCTGCATCAGGCTGTTGCTGGGATTAAGAGTCGCAAGAATGGTAGAGCCAAACAGGCCGAATGGGTACGTCTAGGTGTTCCGATTAGCATTGCTTCTATAGAATCGTTTTCACGCACCACTCACCACAAAGTCGTAGACGAACCACGCCATAGAGGTACCAATCATGGGCTTCCAATAGCGCTTAATGACAAGCCAGTAAGGAATCTCTTTTTTCATAGCGTGTTTCCGATACTGGGTAGAATTGACAAGACGAAGCCGGACAAAGAGAAGCGCGACAGGCAGAACAACGCCAAGACCAAAGCAGACACGCCAGAGACCCTCCGTGGGCTTGAAGTTATAAGCGGCAAGAACAATCAAGACAATGATTCCTGCAAATACAAATCCAAGATCGATCGCAAAATCTGTGGCAACAGCGGAAAGCATTCCGCGGCGGCGTCGGACCTGGGCATTTTCATCCGCGGCCTCAGAGGTACTGGTTGCGCAGGTGGGATATTCGCCTGAGCGCGACTGCATTAGCTCAATGCCAGCAACTCTCAAACGACTGGATTCTCAACTTACCTCCGGCTCCAAATCCAGCGACGCCTCGGCCGATAATCATCATCCAGAACATGCCATTGCGGGTGGCGCCGTGGGCGGCGGTAGCCAAGACGATGCCAAGGACCAAGAAAAACGTTGCCCAGAAGATGCCAGTGCGACGGCCAAGCTTGTCAATTGCCCAACCAAAAAATAGCATGCCAAAAACTTCACCGATCAAAAAAGCATTGGACATGCTTGTCTTGATGCTCTTGGTATAGTCTTCTGGGTATAGCTTCGACAGGACTGGGTTCATTTGACCGACGACTTGTGCGTTGTAACCATCTGAGAAGAGTGCAACACCGGCAACCAGAACCATGGCGATGGAGGAGATCTTACTGCCACCACCGATAATTTTGGTCTTCTGATGCGGGGCAACACTAACGACGGCATCGTCTTTGCCATCGCTGTGCGATGCACTGCCGCTGACAGGTTTTACAACGGGAGCGTCCGACATGATTGCCTGCGCTTTGTAGCTGTTGACTTGGCGGCTGCGCTAGAAAGTCAAAGTTCGCCTCAGCTGAACTGAAGGGGACGCTAGATATAAAAGCGTCAGAAAACCCCTAGAATGCAGCAACAAGTCGCATGCACACGGCGTGGCTGGACCCTGCCGTTGCCCACACTGAATGTAACTGTCTCAAAAGGCCAGATGTTCTAGGCGTGCCCACGTGTGCAGCAGAAGTCAGAGAATTTCCTGGGCAGCTCTGTGCCGAGAAGCCGGCCTAGGACAGAAAAAATACGGCCACCAGAGGTATCACACGAGCTATTCAGAAACCCTGCATTTTCTGTTGCATGTTTATCTACACGTTGCTGAACATGTTGCACGTTGCAGGCCATGTGAGTCCAGTAGCCTGTAGGGTGCTGTTGCTTCAGTACGAACTCCACACACGTGGTGGAATGGCCTATTGTGATAGCATGAGATGGAGCGATAAACCCCAGCAATGCATTCGCGCTAGTGAAGCGTAATTCCGCTGTGGCGTCACTGGCGCTCCTGCAGATCGCAACGAACCGGCTTGGCTCATGTTGGAGTGCGTCGACCTGCGGGCGAATAGGAACCGCGATATTCCGTACTGGGGAGGGGAAACAAACCGTACAACTATCTTCGTACGTTGCATTCGAACAAAGCGGACCTGCAGAAATTTGAAAATGGAGACATCAAGAGGGGCACCTATACGAGGCGGGCGGGATGTAGGCAGGGTTCAAAATGGCTCTTCGAAGGGAAGCTGTGCGGCTTGGGGCGGCAGCGGTTGGACTTGGATTCGCACACTGAGCGGCCAAGTGGGATGAACTCTTAAAAGACGACGTTTACCCTCCACGTGTAAGGCCGAGAAAAGGCTACTTGCACGATAAACATCGAAACTGTCATAAAGCGGCAACCATGGTGTCTGCAGGCGACGTCACTTTCTTCCAGGACAACGGTTACCTGATTGTCCGCGATTTTTTGTCGCAGGAGGAAATCAAGAACCTCAAGTCATGGGCTCAAGAGGTTCACGACTATGAGGCCACCGAGGCCTCCGAGTTTATGCCCTATGAGGTAGGGACCCATGCAAGAGAACATGCCTGGTGAAATGGTCTCGGCGCTGACAACCATGCAGGAGGTGAACGCCAAAGGCGAGCGCGTGCTTTGTCGAACAGAGAACTTCGCAGACGGTCACGCAGGCTTCGACAGCCTCCTCCGTGGAGAGAAGCTTCTAGGGCTTCTGGAAGCGCTGGCAGGCGAGCCGATGCACCTCTTCAAGGAGAAGATCAACTACAAGCTTGCTGGTAGTGGCGGCTTCGCGCCGCACATTGACGCGCTTGCTTACAAGCATGTCAAGGATGTCAAGCATCTGACAATTCTGCTCAGCGTTGACCCTTCAAACATGCAGAACGGCGGCCTTGAGGTGGTCGACGCTAGCCACAAAGTGGACATTCCCATCAACCCCAAGACCAACTGCATTACCGATGAGTGGACGGCCTCCCAGAAGTGGACGCCCGTTGAACTAGAGTCTGGTGGGTAGCCTTCCTTTTTTAAGAATGCGCCTTGTAACGCATCTAATATTTTGTAGGCCAGCTTCTGATCTTCACCTCATATCTTGCTCACCGAAGCGAGGCCAACCACAGCAACACCGACCGCAAGGCTGTCTATGCTACCTACAACCTTGCTTCTGAGGGTGACAACCACAAGAGCTACTATGAGCACCGTAAGGTTGCTTGGCCTGCCACCCACATGCGTAAGAAGGGTGAAGACTATGCCCAAGGGTCTTTTATTTACAGCTTTGGCTCTCCCATGCTGAGTGTGGAAACTGGTAAACAGGTCATCTTCAGCTAAATAGATGCTGCGCTTGAATGGGAAGGGCTGTTGCCTGGCATCATAGATCTGGATGAGGGTTTGCCAAAATGTGGCATCAATAAAAACGTTCAATCACAACCAGTATATTCGGCCTAATTCCGTACCTCCTCATCATCCGGCATATCATAACCCTGGAGTTGCCTGTCTCTAGTTCAGCCCGTGGCGGGGCTATAGCTAGGGTCCCGATCCACACCACCTCAACGTCGTCCTGTTATGGGAATATTTGGAAATGAGCATGTTCTTTCTGGTTCCCTCGATGCCATGCACTGGTCGAGCGGAACCCCACGTGCACCGACCGTTGTTCTTTTGTTGCTTTATTAATATCTCCGCCACTGGAGGCACCCCATAGTTACAGGGGCCTTTGCACCAGCGTTCGTGGATGCATACGACGGCGCATGCGTAGGTTCCCCGTTCTTGGAGCCGGTGAGAGGTTTTTGTTTCCTTATTATTAAACCAACCTTGAATCGGCTCATGGCTCGGTACTTTTGCGTACCCAAATAGGGCTGAAACGCTCTACGACTCAAAAACAAAAAGAAAAAACCCTTGAGTCTGTTAACCCAGCAAACGTGGCACCCTCCGACGCTGCGTCGCGGGCCAGCGTATCACGCTTTGAGGACATCATTCTGTTCAATCTATCACCATCCTTGTCAAGAACCTACTTTTTCAATTTACTTTTTTTCTCTTCTTCTTGTCACTCTACTAGAGAATCAATGATGGTTGTGCCAGAGAGAAAGACGCCTGCCTCCGTGGCAGAATACGTGCTTTCCGTACTGGACGCTTCGGAGCGCACGCCATATATCGGCGAGGACATTTCGCAGCTTCAGCACTCCCTTCAGGCAGCTGCACAAGCCGCGACCGCGAATCCGCCCGTCGACGAGCTCACACAAGTTGCCGCGCTGCTGCACGACATTGGCCAATTTACGCCCGCAGCCGACCTGCGCGCGCTCACTGGTGGCGAGGCGAAGAACCTCGGAGGACAGTCTGCGGCGCAATCCGTCGGTCGCGTCGGCCACGAGACTTTGGGGGGCGCTATGCTCCTCACCCTGGGCTTTCCCGAGAAAGTTGCTCGCCTTGTCGAGTCTCACGTGGCTTCAAAGCGATACCTCTGCGCCGTCGATGAATCCTATTATGACAAATTATCCGACGCAAGCAAGAGAAGCCTCATGTATCAGGGCGGTCCAATGACCGGTCTCGAGAAAGAGGAGTTTGGTTCCGGCGAGTGGTGTGAGGAAATGTGCCAGCTTAGAAAATGGGATGATGCTGCTAAAGAAAAGGATGCGGAAGTGCCTAGCTTAGAGTATTGGCGGCCTATAATTGAGCGGGTGCTTGGTGACAGCATGGGTGTGGCCGCGGCTTAAATGAGTGCACATTACGGCGAGGAAAAGAGAATGTTTTCCTTAATGATTCTGGTTCAATCTGGAACGTCTTCTTGCTCTCTTCATCTTCTCATGCAGCCCTGTTTAATTCCATATCTTCAATAGTACAAAGAAGACTGGTAGCCAGCGCCGACATCGTCGAGTCAGATGGCTAAAAGCGGCAAAGGAGAGAACCCATCAGCCTAAAGCCGAGTGACCACCGAAAGCTACCCTAGATAATAAATTTAGATCGAGCTAGCAACTCCCAGCGACGAGGCGGCCAGCGTCGTCTGTTCAAGCGACTTATAATTATGCAGAGGAAATATTTTGAGTTTGAGTCATGATTGATATGAACTCCGAATTAAATTAAGCTGTTGCAATGGAGCATTCCTCATCAGAATCATCATCTTATTCCTAGAAATCCAATTCGATGCCGTATTTTCCTGAGGGCTTGTTCATCCTAGCACTTGCGAAGAGCTAGCTACCATACACAGAATATGTAGGATAGTCGCCAGCCTGTTCTATGAATTCCATTCCGGTCAAAAGGCTAATGTCACCATAATAACCAAATCCTGCAGAAGTGCGGCCCAAGACATCGTCACGAGCGAATAAGCCGAGCGAGTCGAACAAATCAGAGTTCCCACCGGGATATGTGTAATCACCAGTATCAAAAAAACAAATATGAAATCGCAGGTCGAAGTGTTGACGCAAAAAGTGCTCGAAAAATTTTGTGTGCAAAGGCGCCACAAGTCGTCCATCCTCATAATGGGTTGGCTGGGCAGCACGCCAAACGATCTCTTCCATTGCGACTCGTATTCTGTCGCCATATGCGGCCGTGGCGAAATTTGTGGTGAGAACGGGATCACTCATTCTCACAGGGGAGAAGCGCTGGAAAAGAACAACATTGGCTACACCTTTTGGCGGCGTAATGTTTGCTTCGCTGAGATCAAATTCCGGGCCAATTGTGTCCGTAGTGCAGTAAATAAGTTGTTCTGTAGCCCAGTATGTCTTGAACAGCTCCCATATTACAAGATGTGCATCTGAATGAGTGACACTCGCTAAAGTTAGCCCACATTCGGCCCCAACACATTCTTTTGCCCTTCCATAATTGTGCTGAAATCGATGCGCCATGTCATCCCTGGCTTTGCTATCAGCGAGGATATCATCTAAAAGCCACTGGTCCAAAGACGAAAACAATGAGGAGTCTTGCTGCAGTGTCGTAATAACCTGCAAGGCTGGGTAGTCAGAGATGAAACTGATCTCAGGTTCTTCTGTTTGCCCATATTCTGTGCACTCAAGTATTGCCTCCGCAATGCCACCCGGTTTCCTGTCATGCCAAGGTTCCTGGTATACACCGGCGAGAGCAGCGCCTAAAATCAAGCTTCTGTAAAGAGCCTTATGAATATCAGCTTGCCATTCTCCCATATGTTTGGGGTCCTCTGGGGCGCCGCCTGGGGACCTGTCCTCTGGTAGGACCTTTTCATCAGACAGAATGCAGTATTCAATGGCACTGGCAACACGCTGTAGATCCCACACGGCACTGAGCTCTGATATGATGGGGGGTTTCACCGTACTGGACAGGCCGTAGAGATCCATAGATTTGGGGGGTAAGGCATTGTGCTCTTCTGCATCGGCGACCAAATTTGCAGCGCGAACCTGTATTGGCAGGAGCTGTTAGCTGAGTGGTGATTTTGCAACATGTTGCGGTGTGTAACTTGCAGCGATCAATGCCTTTTCCGCACATGGTAGTTCACGCTGCAAGAAGCCCCAAATCATGCCTGCCCCGGAGTCGTTTGCCTGCCAAGTATTAAATACAAATCGGCAGCTTGACGCCAACGCCCAGGCATCTTGAACAGAGGCGCAGCATTCGAGAATATTGCGGAGAAGCTCTGGTGGCAAAGCAAATAAATATTTACAGTCCATCATTGTCGAATTCGGCTAAATTCATCGAGAATTTATTGGTTAAATCATGTCACGCTTGAAAGCACTTCTTTTTTTGTTAGCCCGCGATAGGCAGCCACCGACACAGTTGGACCTGCGTACGCTTATTATAGTGGCGCAGTGGGGATGGCCTGATTGATGGCAGATGTAGCAGCAATCAGCGGGCGTTCATTATTAGGGCTATGTTGTAGTCTTCCTTTGTTGGCTCTGTCGACAACTTCGTAACTGCAGTTTGAACACAAGGACAAAAGGTACAGATCTGATGACTCCCTAGCCTCCTAGTCCCCCACGTTCCCACATTGAGTCAGACATGCTCCCCACGACCTTAAGCCGAGCAGCCACCAAAATTTGGCTTCCGATGCCAACTCCGAAAAGCTAATTAGTGCAGTCGGACAACTATTTGCATCGCCAAGAGGGGCGCGCCCTATGCTCCATTTCTAATGTCATTTTGCCAAGATCAAATTTGTTTTATTACAAGCCAGATCCCGCCATTAATATCCCCGGCGATGTACTTACTGGAGCTACCTTGATCTCTAACCCTTGACGCGCTCCATACTGTACAACTATCTCGATCTAACGTTCACCAGGCGCGATCCAAATACGGCCCGAAATGCGTGTCGGATTCATGGGTTTGGGCTTCATGGGCACACCCATGGCCCTCAATCTTTCGCGTCATTTTCGGTTGACGGTGTGGAACCGGACAGCTGCAAAGTGCGACCCCTTCAAGGCCACGACAGCGGCCATTGCTGATAGTCCTGCCGCTGTTCTGCGACAGTCCGACGTCATCTTCACTATGCTGTACAATGAGGCGGCATATCGCGCCGTCCTCGACAAGGATTTCACGAACGCGCTGCGGGGCAAAACAATTATCAACACCAGCTCTGTCTCTGTGGCTTTCAGCAAATATTTGGACGAGCAAGTCAGAGAAGCAGGCGGCAGGTTCCTAGAGATGCCAGTCAGCGGAAGCAGAGTCCCGGCAGAGCAAGGCCAGCTGGTGGGTATGTTGGCTGGTGATCGCGACGAGGCACAACGCGTCGACCCGCTCCTAAAAACCATCACCAAGGCGGCGGTCTATTGTGGCGAGATTGGCATGGGCCTGCGCACAAAATACGCGACGAACCTCTACCTCATCACCATGACGGCCGGGTTGGCGGAATCGATGAATTTGGCTCGCGCGCAAGGCCTCGACGTCAATGCCTTTGGAGAAGTCCTTGACGCAGGGCCCATGGCCTCTGCGTACTCGAAACTCAAGGTTGCAAAAATGATTGCAGAGGACTGGTCTCCGCAGGCTGCCATAGCGGACTGCTACAACCTGACGGAGCTCGTCCAGGATGCGGCCGGTGAGGTTGGCGCGCAGACACCACTCATGACCGTGTGCAATACCCTTTACAGAGACGCAGTCAGTCGTGGTTTCGGAGGCGATGATATGATTGCCATTCATCAAGTTATGACACCGCCCGAAAAAGACAAATAGAATATTTAAACAACATATTTGTGTAACTTCATCACGCACATCGCTTATGCTCAGGTCATTGTTTGCTTCCGCTATTATTAAATACACGTCTACTCTAATATTACTACTTCCGGGTGCTCACTCTTCATGTGTGTTGCCAGCTGAGCTCGAAAATAAAATCTCTCAGAACACTTCTTGCACGCCTTTGTCTTGAACTGGTCATGAGCGCTTGGTCCAACTTCCTGAGGACTGGAGAACGACTTTCGCTCCTTGCTCCTGCTACGCGACGACTGGGGCGTCACGGGGAGTTTCTTTCTCCGCATCTTTGGCGGTGACTGCGCTGAACCGGCAGCGCTAATTCTTCTTCTCTTCTTCAGTTTCTGTGCCTCCGAAGTCGTAATTGCTGCACTCGCCACGCTTGGGGAGTAAGGCGCGACTTGAATGCAAGACTCGTCGATTTCGCCTTCTTCAAGCTCCTCATTAATCACCTTTGAATCACCAGGGCCGAGTGGAAGTGGTTCGAAGCACTCCAGTTCTTCAAGACTGGGTGGTTCGCTCAGTTCAGACGATTCAGGCGAATCTGGGGTCAGATCTGGAGTACAATCCGCGGTTTCAGCTATGGTAGCTGTCTGTGCACGCTCTTCTTCGATAATAGACTCGCTCCCCTCTTTTTCCGGTGACTCACAAGAGCCAGCTTTCTCGTGAGCAAGAGGCTTGTCTTGGGCATTTATCGTGGTGTCGAGCTTCGCCTGGCAGTCTTCGGTGCGATCAACCATTTGCTCCGCGGACTTGCCGGGCTCAGAGGGCGTCAGGTCACGAGCCTCTGTGGTGGAAACATCTTTTTCTAGATTCATATCAAAGCTTTGGAGCTTCTTTTCAACAATTTCTTGCTTTATGGCACCGATAGCCTCATCATCGAACCCCTCCTCACTCGTTTCATCGTCGGAGAGAGAGATGACGCTCAGAGGTTCTGGGTGAGCTGGAGGTACTGGTGCACTGTCAGAGGACTTTGATGCGAGGCTTTGTGCAGGCTGTCGTGGTTGCGCAGGAACAGGAGGATTCGGCTGTGTGGCTGGCGGAGCGACGACAGCTGCGGTAGGCCGCTTGACGATACTGTGCTGGACTGCAGCATTCGCACCTATCTGATTCCACAAGTTTACAGCTTCCACATTGTTTTTTTCGGCACGCGCGACATCGCAGTTCATGACCTCGACGCCAAGTTCCTGGACAATGTCCAAAAAGTCGACACGCTGATTTGACAGCGCGTGGTGCGTTACCATATGATGTCTTGCACCCTCTGCGGTCTTGAAGAAAATAGCTTCTGGGTGCTGGTGGCACTGAAAAACGTACCACTTGCCTCCATAGCCAAGAATTGCTTGCCTTTTGCGCACTTCTCGCTCTTCTTGCACATCCCAGAAGTCAACACAAAGCCGTTGTCTGGTCGCGGTGCTGTGGCCAAGCGCTCTCGAAACTGCTTGAGGAGGGCCCATTGGTCCTGCTGCCTGTCTCAAGGCTTCTGATGTATATGATCTCTTAGGTGTGGGTGCATTCGGATGCTCCGTTGGATGGGTCCGCTTCATCTACAGCTTATGTCAGTCATGTCGTTGGTACTGCATCTCATGGGGTATTGTGCTTACCGGACGGTTTTGCTGAGGCAGTGGCAAAGCATGTCGGACTGTAGGCATTCCATGCAGCTGGTATTGTGGGCTAGCTGCAACGCTAGGTCTGCTGAGGTTGACAGGTCCCTTGGGCAGCTGGTGATGTGCTGAAGGGAAGGATACTGAGGGGGCAGCAGGTGTCGGCACAGGCTGCGAGAGGGGATGCTGCAGAACACCATTGCTCGGCCCCATTTCTCTTGGGGGGGGAAGGGATACCAGTATGGCCTGAGGCTTGGTGGCCTCTCATTGCCATACATTTGTCGAAGGGTTCTCGAAAATATGCCAGACCTAGCGTTTCGAAAATCTCGGTTGCAAATACCTTCAGAGCAACATCAAGGGTGGTGTTGCGAACAAAAGAACTTTGCTGAGTTCTCATGCTTTCGTTCAAGCATTGCATCATTGTCCCCAACCAGTCTTGATCGGACATGCCTCCCATTCGGCCCTGCGAGGCCATGACCCTCTGCTGGAACATTTGGTTGGCATTCTGGTGGGCCGACTGCTGCTGGGGCGACTTGTAGGCTTTTAATGCCTCCAAGACTTCACCGATGCAGTTTTCAAGTTTTCCGACAATCTCAATTCTCTTGTCAGGAGCTTGAGTTTGGGAATTGCTTGGGATTCGGCGGTGGGCCGGATGTTGTGGTGGCCGTGGTGCAAGGTGTGACATTGGTAGTTTGAATGGCAGACGCAAAGTGTAATTGGTAGGCGAAAAAAAAATATGGTGCGAAGACAAACAAAATAGGGAGACTCGAAAATAGAGTGAATGTATGAAATGCGGAAACAAAGGAAAATTGTATCTAGAAAAACGGACATTCACTCACGAGGGCAAGCCGGAATTCTAAATACTTGAATATGACCCTCCTTCACAATACGGTGAATGGCTTCCGCCACCGAAGTTCTGACTTCAATAACAATCCACCCGGTCTCTATATTGGCCGCACTCCATATCGAATGGTATGACAAGATCCTTCTCCATACAAGTCATGGAAGCGCTCATGGTCCCGCCTGGACAGTGAATGTTGTAGCATGTCGCTGATTGGGCGACGGACCCAGGCAGCTTCAATGGCTTGCAGCTCATGATTCGCCCTACTTGGGGATCTGGGCACGCCACGACGGTTAGCGGGCGGCAGGGCCATGATTCGCCAGCAAGGCCATCCCCACCCACATCGATGTTGCTCACAGCGCTTACAGATCCAGCCTAATCCCTTGAGTTAATGGTTCATTCATTTCCGGCAGGCTCCCGTTTCAAAACAAAGATGATTGGTTCTGGAGTTCGGTATTGTTCTCGAACGCTATATTGAAGTACCGAGACTTGCCCTTTTCTGGACAACTATAATACTGCTGACCGTTTCACGATGGCCTGTGACTAATGGCGGCCTGTTCGTGAGGGCTAGCAATGGTCGAGGCTAACTCCACCAGGACAATGGGATTTGGATCGCTGGCCAAAAATAGGACTGTCGCTGTGGCTTCTCGCACTAGTCACGAATATGATAATAACAAGATGTGATATTTGGGTAATTGATTAGCTACTGAGCTTAATTCCACGTTTCACAGAGCCGCCGGACTATTTACGAAAATCCGTATATCCCACTCCAGATACGAACGTCGCCAGCCATGGTAGGCTTGTTTTACCTTCTGCCAGCTCTGTATAGAACTTGCCGTGCGCGGCCCCATCAAGGTTGGGCGAGCCGCCGTCAGGAGCTCTTTGATCAGCAAAATAAAATCTATTTGATTGAATCAAGTTAGCCTACAATAGATTCCTCCCAATTTGTTATTTTCTTGAGGCTGCATTCAGCTCTGACGTACCTATATCCCTTCGGCGCGTAGGCTTCACTAGCGGCTGCAATCAAGTGCGCTGATGCAGTCTTCCCAATGCCCAAGTCAACGAAGCGTGGAAGGGGTCCATCGGTGAGCCTATTTCCTGTATAAATGAAGGTTTTGGCCGAAGAGCTAGGCAAGCTGCCAAATCCCGCTACAGTTTGCTTGGCGGCCTCTAGGACACTCGCTGTATTGATCTGAAAGTCACGATTGAGGTCTTCGACAGAGAGTGCCAAAGGGTCATCTGGTGGGGTAAAAGTCAATGCCGCAGCTGTGGTGCAAGTGCGTTAGCGCATTTTTGATAAATATAGCAGTCCCCTCGCCACTACAGGGATGATTGGATGAGAGACACTCACCATTGTAAACTACCACGCTAGGCGCCTGCCCAAGGGCCTGACGAACCTTCTCAAAGACTCCGGGAACAGAACTTGCATCCGCGAGATCGCTCTTGATATGCAAATCAATTCCATCTGCCGGCACTTGTTCTGATTTCGGCTTTTCAGAACGTGACGTTGCAGCGACCTGGTATCCTTTGGCAGAGAATGCACGGGCGACTCCTTGCCCAATGTTGGCGCCGCTGCCTAAGATGAGCAGGACTGGCTTTGCTGCAGACATGGTGTGGGTAATTCGATGGATATTTGTGTGGAAGGGATAATGTAGAATGATGATTTAATAACTGGGACAAATCTATGGGATCTCCGGCTATTTCAATGATTCACAACGCAACTATGGCATTCTATTTCGCGATAAATGTTATTATGACGAGCCTTGATGGTGCATCTGATTAGCAATCTCACATTCAATCGGTTGCGATCAATCAGAACGTGGGGCAATGTTGTGCCGTGTTGCTCAGCGATGACAAACGCTCGAGAGGGCTTGAGGGTGATTCGTTACCTGATTGGTAACAGTGTTGCCTCGCTCTCCCCCCCCCCCCACATGAATTTTGGCCAGCAATGTGGCGGAGCTTCGCAGAAGCCGAGTCGCGAATGCTGCTGTGAAAGCTGAAGGGACTGATCGGGATCTTTAGATTGATGATGAGAAATTCTTGTTCATTTTTTGATCCATTTAATCAGCGAGATCCCTGAATAGTAGCTGAGCTGCATGCCTTGGCCATAGTCTGCAAGAGTTTAGACTTTAGTTGTAATATGCCTCTTCTCATAATTACGGATGATTCTTGAGACAGGCTGTCTGACTGGAAGATATAAGGATAAAATGATTGAAGGCGTTTGAGATGCTTGGATTAGGCCAGTTAGTCTAAAGCGCAATAAACCAGGAGTTCCGGCAGGGTTGTGTCAATTCGCTTCGCAACCATAGGGTAGTACTGTCCCTCCGTCTCCAGACTGTATGACGACCTGCATCAGACGACCATGGAGTAGCCATGCACCTTCAGATGGCATTATTTATGGAATAAATCCGATTTTGATGGGTATCTGCATTTAATACAAGATGAGTTAATTTAGCACCGAAATCTTTGATGCAACCAAGGCGCGGCCAGTGGTGGAGTGGCGCAGTCCGCTTACACTAGCGGCCTCGTTAGCAACAAGAATTTACAGTAAGCCGCCCGTTTTCACACATGATGGAATTTTCATCAACTCATTCATTTGCATAGCTAATCTGATTTACGATGGAAACTCAAGATTCTTTCCACCTTTATTCATTCTTTGCTTCCTCGTGTTGTCAGCGAATCATCATCGCAGCACATCTCAAGTCCATTCCCCTCACGTTCTCGTTCATTGACTTCGGGGCGAAGCAGCATCTCGACGATGACTACAAGACATCGCTGAATCCGAGCCGAAGCGTGCCGACGCTGGTCATTACGCACAAAGACGGCAAAAAGACCATCATCCGACAATCCGTTTCGATTCTCGAGTACCTCGAGGAGCGCTTCCCATCGCAATCCCCGCTGCTGCCTCCGCCGGGAAACCCCGGGCAACGGGCGCTTGTCCGTGACTTCATGAACATCATCGTCACTGACGTGGCTCCACCTACCAACTCACGCATCACGCAGCGCGTGAGAGATATTCGCGATGAACGAGACGATCAGCACGCGTTTGCCAAAGCATGCTTTACGGACGGATTCAATGCTTACGAGGCTCTGCTCGCAGAGACGCGTGGCGACGCTGCGTCGGATCAATTCACAGTGGGAGAGTCGGTGACGATGGCGGACGTTTGTCTAGTCCCAACTGTTGACCAAGCGTTCATGTACAAACTGGACATTTCCTTTGCTCCCAAGGTCAAGGCGCTGTATGGAAACCTGAAAGCTATGCCAGCCTTTCAAGCCGCGGATTGGCGGAAGCAGCCCGACACGCCCGAACAGTATCGTGCACAGCAATAATAAGGAAAATCCAATTTAATGATGAAAAATTTGCAAACTATCTGGAATAATTGTACCTCGTCTCCTGAATGATGAGATGGTTGGTAACTATACTTTTCCGCCATTGATCAGCGTAGCAAGCCTTGGCGGCCCTGCGCCCGTGTCCCGAGTCACACACTCGAGGTACGCTCGTGAGAATTCAGCAACCCCCCAAAAGCAACGGACCCTTTTTTCTCTGTTTCTGCATTGCGGTGATGGGCTCCAGTTGCTCTTGCTCGCTCGGTGGTTGAGGGTCGTAGTAGTTTTCATCCGGCTGTTGGGTAATGTTACCCTGGAACATGTCGTTGGGAGAATTAGGACGAATGTCTTGCACTTCGTCAGAATTATTCCAGCGCACTCTCTCACCTGGATGAGTTTGATTGTTCTGCATATGACTATTCGCAATAGAATTTGACCCATGGCGTGTGATGTGAGTAGTTTCCGCGCCCGGCACGCCCCAGGTGGCTCCTTGATGACTGGTATTTGTTGGAACCTGCGATTGTCCAGAGTTTATACCGGGCTGGCTTGAATTAAACGGCGGCCGGAATTGCTCGTCAGGGACAAAACCCGTGGGTTTCGCCAGGTCGGGAGGTAGAGGGTTGATGCCCCTGGCTCCCATTATGAGGACCGTGATGTTGGCCACCCGAAGCTTGGTATGAAGACACGCCTGAAGAAACGTGTGTATGACCGATTGGTGGAATGGGCCGAGTTCCCTGCCTGTTATGTCTGTTCCCGTGCTGGTCTGTGCTATGAGGAAATTGCTGTTGTTCGCCGTTGTGGTGCATCCAAGATTGGTGCCCGATTGGCTGCGCCGGTCCTGGAGCGCAAGTACCAACTGTTTGCGCTTGTTGGGTCGTTCGCGGGCCGCCTCCTTGCTGGGCGGCTCGATGGTATGGAGATGGACCGGCTCTTGTGTGATCTGGCGCTGCAAAGGGACCCGTATGTTGCGA
This sequence comes from Lecanicillium saksenae, assembly GCA_027627215.1. Lineage (NCBI taxonomy): Eukaryota > Fungi > Ascomycota > Sordariomycetes > Hypocreales > Cordycipitaceae > Corniculantispora > Corniculantispora saksenae. Next base: position 3,483 of record JANAKD010000136.1, on the reverse strand, counting down.
TGGGTGCATCTGTTGCTTGCTTTGTTGCTGTTGGGTATGGTGTTGTGGGTGAGGCTGCTGTTGAGGGTGAGGCTGCTGTTGGCCAGTTTGCTTACTCTGCCCGCCAAATTGCTGCGGGTGCTGACCTTTCCGCTGGCTTTGAAAGGCTTGCTGGGGATTGGGCGCGCGGGATGTATTTCTGGGGGTTGAATGCGGTGGATGTAACTTAAACCCGATATTTCCCGGAGGATGGGCAGATGAAGGGCCCTGGCAAGCAGAGCCATACGCGGTTTCCCCGTTGTCAGTGGGAAAGCGATCCTGTTCATCTTGTACCTGGCGTAGGCCAGATTTGGTTGCTATCTTCATTTGCATTAGCACTGGAAGAGATGAAAATGTTTGAAAGTTACATATACTGACTTCCATAAGCCCGTGGCCCGCGTCATCGACTTGCGCTGCAATGCTTGCATCGGCCGATTGCACGCCTTGAGCTGGCCCAACGTCATTGAAGCCGTCATATTCATACCTTACTTCGTGCGAGGCTGAATCATTGGTAGCTTCTCCATCGGGGTGCTGTGGGACGTCCAATCTCTGCCTCTTCCTTTGGAAGCGACCATAGCCACTGAGCTGGTCACCCAGTTCATGGGCCATAGCAGCAAACTGATCAACGTTTTCAACGTCTAATCCTTCCAAGTCTCCAAAAACCCCAGCTTGAATCATTCCAGCTACCCACTCAACTCGGTGCAAAGCATTTCGTCGCTCGTCTGCAACGTGCTTGAGCCACTCCGAGAATCCGTCAGCATCAATTGGAGCTGGCTGCTGTCCTCGAGACGGTGTAACAGAATGTGATGGTCGTGCCATTTTTTTTTCAAGAGAGAATTGTTATCTTTCAAAAAGAAGAAGGGATTGGGGCTAATAGAGAGTAGCAGTGGTTCTGAAGGCCGTTGGTGATTATCTGAGCTGTGTGAAGAATTAAGTAGATACTAGAGAAAGTGGGAGTTCGATCCTCTTTATACTGAAAGAAGAGAAGTTCAACGACATCCATAGACGCCATTTTCTACCGCCAACGAGCTGGGCTTCGACAGGCGTCAAACACGCTTAGAGCCGTGCAACCAGGGGAGGGGTGCTGTCACTCCCCCTGGGAGTGTGGCCACCCCCAGAGTGGTGTGCGCAGAGATTTCTTCTCTGTGACTCCCAGCAATCTTGATCTGTTACCATTCTGCGGTTTCTAGTATGTATTTTACGCCAGCAAGTTTCTGGACGGTGCGCCCGCACAGGCGTCGTGTGCATGCGGTCTCTCCCAACAATTATGGGAGCGCACGCAGCGAAAGCTGCCCCAATGTAGATAACAAGCAGAATCCCGCTGTCTGAGGAAGAGAAAAATTGATTATGCTATTCGAACGGTTAATTTTGGAGGTCATCCACCGTTGCTCAATTGGCGGAGGTTGCGGTGCATTTCGCCTTGCCTTTCCCCGCGCCTCTTCTTCCGCCTCGATTTCCAACGCTGCATTTACAACAGCGGGATTTTCCCACTGCTCTGGCCGTTTTTAGATGATAGGATGGATGTGCGATGGAGTGCGCGCGCACGCCACCTGGGGCGACTACCCAAGCAAAGAAAATTTGGTGCGCACCCCCTTCCCCATGTTGGTACGTACTGGTACAGCTGCTAACGCCCTTGATGATTGTATTTTAGTATTTTTCAAGTTATTTCACTGGTTTTATTGGAACTGTTATCTTCGCTCAGCTTTTTTTTCCTGCTCTTCTTTTTTCCTTGTCTTTTGCTGGGTATACTTTGTTTTCATCACTGCGCAAATGAGACCCGAATAAATGCCCTCGTTTATATACCACAGTGATTAGTTCGTACATTGCCTGTGAGCGACAACAGAGTCCAACGTTTGAATAGGCATCTCTGAGCAGAGAACTCAATGAGTCTGTCAACGAAAAAGAAAGTAAAAACGCCGTGGTTTCCTCATGAGAAGCTATAAACCAGGCTGCGTACCCCCACTGTTACCAAAAAGTGGCGTACGAGTTATCACAATCACACTTGTCCAGGACAGCCAACAAAATTGAGCACTGTGTGCGTGCGCCTACCATAACACTCAGCAGTGGCCTATCAAGATAACTTCAATCTCGCACTTTTATCCATCATAATGAAATCAGACACACGGGAAAACAAGAAAAAAAGATGAGCATCCTGTGCGAAGTCGAGAAGACCAATGGCAAAGTTGGTTGGTGGCGTGGCGTGGGAAATGAAGACGCCAAAAATGGTGCGAAAGCCGCTCATGACCAGGGCCACTTGAGTCGCCTGTCCGCACGCCCCCCGCCTTCTATTTGGGGTTCCTTTAACTCGTTTCATTATTTTCACACCATTGCCCATGAGCAACGAGAAGTGGCTGCAGTAAAGAAAGCCTCCTCGAGGGGGTACGATGGGTGTGGTGGTGGAGCGCAGAGGCGTGGAGAGGTGTGCTCTCTGGGGTCTTCGAAATGGGGTGTACATGAAAACAGATTTTGGTGGAAAAGTTTTTATTTATTTATTTTATTTATTTATTTTTTAAAGAAAAATCTGAAATAAGTGACAGGGGTGCACCAAACCCACTGGCGGCTCCTACAAACCACCAGAGCACCCTACCGACTCAAGAAGGCCTCGGATGCCACGAGCAGCCAGAACTCTCCCCTCGTGACAATCAATCCCGGCCAGTCTGTCTCTCCTTCATATTCGCATAAACCCGAACCCCGAGCGCCACACATGGCTGCCTTGTCTTTGGTATGCGGTATTTTATGCGGCTTGGTTCAAGCGTTGGTACTGAAGAAGCGGATCTGGGAGGCTGCGTCGCAGCCTGATCTGTCAACTTCTCTCATCCAACAGCGTACTTGGTAGATACTGACTCGAATCGAACACGGATGCGGGGTGAAATTATTTATACATCAAAATTCTAAAACAAAAAAAAGCCGGCTGATCGAATCAAACAAGTCAAACATCATGCAATAGTGAAAGGTTCAGCGACCCTGCCCGGTACAACGCTTCGTGTGCTGGTCGAGGAACGCCCGAAGAATGAACCCCGTTCCGCATTTACGACAACCATACGTTGTAAATTCCCGATTAACAACACCCGTGGACTCGTCCACTTCCATGGCTTCCTCTCCCGCCGGAGGTTCCGTGGAGGCAAGGCGCGAAGGCGGCGGCGAGGCCGTCTGCTGCGTGCTTGTAGATTCTCTCGTCAACGGGAACCCTCCGCGCTGCAGAAACTGCAGCTTCTCTGCTGCTCTCTGGATCTGGTCTCGGTTCAGCCCTAGGTCCATCAAGTCGCCGTGGGCACCTGTCAGCTCCGGCGCCTGCGACTCGAGTCGCGCAGTAGCCTCCGCTGGGGCTGGGGCTGTGGAAGGGCCAGCAGCGATGGTGGCGCCAGTTCTTGGTCGCGTTAGATGAGGCGACAACTTCAATCCTTTGGCACCGGCTCTGGGTGTACCTCTACTCGATGAACGCCGCGCTCGCACAGAAACGGGACT